>NAJQ01000132.1:0-41228 GCA_005059865.1 Friedmanniomyces simplex
TAGGAAAAGGACCTCGTCCGGGATGTAGCGCTTCCTATACTCTTCCAGATACCTATTCACCTGCCAGGCTCTCGGAAACATTGGCACCGGCAGAGGTTCTGCGTCTGCACTCGCGGCGTCACGACTATGCTTGCTCCGTAGATCAACCTCGTTCCAGTCCAGATCACCGAACCCGACCGTGAACCGCGAGAGATTGGTCGGGGTCTGCGGAGCGAGAAAGCCATCCTGGGTGTCTTCGTCGAGCGCCCAGATACCGCCTACACGGGTGATTTTCTCGTAGACCGTGACGGTGAAGTGGCCTGTCTGGAGGAATGTCTTCGCGGCGACTAAGCCTGCCGGGCCGGCACCGATGATGCAGACTCGCTTCATCTTTGGGAACGGTTTGCTACAGTCCGTATGGGCAGATCATGGACTAGAAAAAGAGAACCGGAGCTGGCAAGTGATGCCCAAAGTGGTAAGCTTTCTTCCGGTGAGCGGGAAGTTTAGTGAGGTCCAGGACCACCTAACGTATTTACTGTTGGCATCCTCAATGGGCTGTTCGTAGAGTACATGTACATATAGGAAAGGACTTTCAGGCAGGTACACATTATGTTGACGAGAAAATGGCGCGCAGATACAGAGTCTGAAGTCCAAACGGCACAACACCGGCTGAACCGATCTTTCACTCGCCGGGGGAGTCTTTGAGCAGGACTCAAGCTATGTGGTATCATATCTAATACGTGCCTTCCAACACTGCACGTCGCATCACAGTCACGCTGCCTTCCTCCCGAATGCCGCGAGATCAGAACCTCAAATCCCATCCTATCTTAGGCCCGATCTTCGGCAGCTCCTCCGCCACACTCTGCACATCCTTGTCGCCGCGCCCGGACAAGCAGATGACGATGTTCTCATCCTCCTTCATCGTCTTCGCCAGCTCGACAGTACCGAAGATGGCATGGCTCGTCTCCAGCGCTGGGATGATTCCCTCCAGCTCACTCAGCAGCCGGAAGCCAATGAACGCCTCCGCATCTGTTGCTGCGATGAATTTCGCGCGTTCCGTGTCCTTCCAGCCACTGAGCTCTGGTCCTACACCAGGGTAATCTAGCCCGGCGGAGACGGAGTGCGTGTCGTTGATCTGGCCCTCGGCGTTCTGCAGGATGTATGTCCGCACACCGTGCAGAACACCTGGCTTCCCGCCTGTAAGGGTGGCGCTATGCCGATCCGTATCTACACCATCCCCTCCAGCTTCAACTCCAAGAAGCTTGACGGAGGGATCGTTCGAGAACGGGTGGAACATCCCGGCCGCGTTGCTCCCGCCGCCTACGCAGGCCACTACCGCGTCGGGTAATCTGCCAGTTTGCTCCTGCATCTGCTGCTTCGTTTCACTGCCGATGACGGACTGGAACGTCCGCACAATGGTCGGGAACGGGTGGGGACCAATAGCAGAGCCGATGATGTAGTGCGTTGTGTCGAGCTTCTCAACCCACTTTCGCATTGCCTCGTTGACTGCGTCGCGAAGTGTGCAGGACCCGGCTTCCACCGCCACGACCGTTGCGCCCAGCAGCTTCATGCGGAAGACGTTCAGTGCTTGCCGCCGTACGTCTTCGGAGCCCATGTAGACCGTGCACTTCATGCCGAACCGTGCGCAAACGGTGGCGGACGCTACGCCGTGCTGACCTGCTCCAGTCTCTGCGATGATCTCGGTCTTGCCCAGTCGGCGCGCGAGAAGTACTTGTCCCATTGCGTTGTTGATCTTATGGGAGCCGGTGTGATTGAGGTCCTCGCGCTTGAGGTAGATGTTCGCGCCCATGCCTTTAGCAGCTGTTTTGCGCACGTGTTCAGTCAATCGGTCCGCACGATGTAAACTCGATGGTCGAGACATATACGGGTAGTAAGATCGGAACTCTTCCCAAAACTTGGGATCGTTCCGCGCATCGTCGAAACCCTTCTCGAGCTCGGCCAAGCAGTCCATAAGCGATTCCGGAACATATTGGCCGCCGAACTCACCAAATCTACTCGGCATGAGCTCGGGATCTTTCTCGTCGTCGTTCGTGTTTAGCGCTTCGAGTTGGTCTGCCAAGCCAGGACCATCGGTGCCGCGGGAAACGGCGTCGACGTGGACAGTGCCATTCGAAGGGTCGCTTTCGCTTGCTGGCTGTTTCGTAGGATCGTCAGTGGAGATGTCTTTCGGTGCTTCGCCGTTCTCACGCGAGATCCAGCCGCTGCCGTCACCGTTGCGATTCGCATCGGTACTGACGCCGTGGGAGACACCATTGGGTCCGCCATTGGTCTGCGAGACTTGCGTGTTCCGCCGTTGTGTGATGCTGTAGCAATACTCCTCCACCGCCTTCGCGCCTTCGCCCTGTGGCGCTTTCTTAAGGGTATTGATGATCTGACTCCCAATTACCACGCCTTCCGCCACCTTCCCGACCTCCACGAAGTGCTCCCGCGTGCTGACACCGAAGCCCACTGCCGCGGGTATGCCACCAGAGAACTTGTGCACCCTATCCAGTAAATCGGGCAAGCCACTGCTCAGCACACCTTTCGCACCCGTGACGCCCATTCTGCTCACGACGTAGATGAAGCTGTCCGCAATCCCACACAGCAGCTTCATCCGCTTCTCGGAAGTGGCGGGCGCTATGAGCGGGACATACGAGAGGCCGTAGTTCGTGCAATGGTGCCTGAACCGGACTGCCTCCTCCGGCGGCAGATCGACCATGATGAACCCGTTGACACCCGCCGCCTTGGCATCGCGCAATATTCGCTCCTCGCCATATGCGAGCAGCGGGTTGTAGTAGCCCATGAGCAGTACCGGCGCCTTCAGCCCTCTACTCCTCGCCTGCCGGACAATGTTCAGACATGACGTCGTCGTTGTGCCGTTCTTCAGCGCCTGTGTGTTGGCCCCTTGGATCGTCGGGCCGTCCGCGATGGGGTCCGTGAAGGGTGAGCCCAGCTCTATGACATCCGCGCCGCCTGCCTCCATGGCGAGGAGTACATCCGGCGTCTCGTCGATGGTGGGGTACCCGGCCGTGGTGTATGTGACGAGGGCGGAGCGCTTTTCACGCTTCGCCCGTGCGAAGGCGGCCTTGAGGCCTTCCATGTTGGGTGGTGAATGTGTCTTTTGGCTCGGGAGGTAGTCGTATCGGGGGAGGGTTTTAAGCGTGCTGATATCGAGGTGGCGATCAATGTTGGTGTAGCTTGTGTTGGGGCGGTGCCTTATATGTTGTCAGATTGTTCGGTGAGTCTTACTGCGGGCGTGGGGCGTGAGAATATGAGCCGATTGTATCGTCAATGGCGAAGGAAAACCTGAGGCCGAGATGACGCCTATTATCCTACGAAGACGCGGAAACAATTCCGCGACGGTCTTTTCTTGACCTCGCCTCATCTGTCCACCTCACTTGTCACCATCATCGACTCTCACTGCACGTCTGCCGCCACCACAGTCAGTCAGCTCATGCCTGCGAGCTCACAGGAGCGGAATCTCATTCACCGCTTCAGCAAAGGCTTCTGGACAATCCACATGTCGAGCGGATAGGCAAGCTCAGCAGCTTAACATTATCTGTTCTACCTATTTAACTAATCTCTATCTATGATGTCGAGGTATACTGGAGCCAAACAGCCTCCATCGCCGAGGTAGTTATCGGCAAGAGCCGCAGCAGGTGAAGCAATCCCCATGAATCCGCCATCGCCGCCGATGCAGATGCGATATCCCAAAATATTACCTGGTCGATTGACATGTCGGGCTACTCAGACGGTTGCCGGTAGCGTCATGCGAACAGCGAACACAACTTGACGCACTGCACCGTCGACTGTCCTCTGGTTCCCGCACTGACGTCTGTTACTATCCACCTCTCGCCTGCCGGCGCCGCGCATTCCCCTGGTCCGCCCTCGCCCCGAACGCAGCAGGACTTTCCCTCACCCCGTGAGCAGAGTACAACGCCTCCCTTTCATATTCTGGTACGTTATAGAAATCTCCGTCCGTGCGCGCCAAGATGGTGAGACGTCGCGCATACAGGCATACGTAGCGTCCGTCTCGCGCGGCATGCGCAGATCCCACGCAGGAAGTTGTGGCACGGATCTGGTCTACTGAGCAGGACTTCGATGCTGCGGACCTGGAAGTACGGGAGCCTGGAGGTACGCCTGCATCGAGGGCGGAGCTGGTTGGTGGCTCCGATGGTCATTCCCAGCAACATTCTGCACCGAAGGCCCTGCAACCATGGCCGTTTGAGGAGCCGACCGTACTGGAGCTGGCTGGCGGCTCGTTTGCACATCACGGGTGCCAGTCTGTGTTGGTGCCAAGGAACGGAAACTTGAATATAGATCGATCGGCTCGGCGCCGCGTGCCGGGAAAGGCCGAGACGCCGGTAGCAGTGACTCCCAGGTCCTGTGGGGACTTGTTGCACCAACCGGCGTGCTATCTCTAAGTGCCGATGGCTGTGGCGAATCGCTTCTATCCCGAGGACGGAGCGGACTGCCAACAACAGCGGGTGAAGCGCTCCGACTACTGCGACTGCCCGAGACGGGTCTGTCTGTTGATGGATGACTGCTGCTACGGCTTGGCATGTTGGATACGTTGATGAGTGATAGGAAGGAATAGAGCTTGCTGTGTATGGTTGGCGAGGTGGGTATGGTAAGTGTGGTGTGTGTTGATGGTTCTCCTGGGTCTGGATACGGAAATCATGTTGGAAATATAGGAAGAGAAAGATGATGAACATTGACTGCACATCGATCGATGGTCTCTAAGGGTACAAGAAGGCCACCGTCGATGAAAGTGAGTATAGCAGGTTCACGACGATGGATTACGCTTTCACAATAGACATCTACGAAATGGTTACTGACGGACGGAGCAGACACATGGAGCAGACACATGGAGCAGACACATGGAGCAGACACACGGAGCTCATGCCAAGCAAACGCAACGTGGACGCCGTTACACACGCTGTCCTGCGAGTTTGACGCAACAAACCAGTGGACAGGCAACAACATCAGCTACATATCCTGGTTACAATATCTGTCTCTCTACTTCTAAAGAATGACTGGAATACTTTGCATGTTATCGCCGACAGTCCACCTGCTATAGCCACCAGCACTGCAACCATTGTCTGGAGAGACGTTCGACATCAATACGACGCCCGAGAACTACGCACTGAGCCGCTCTTATCGACCCCATCACCGTTCGCCGCCCTCCCGTTCTCGACGACGTCGCTCCCTTTGTAATACGTTCCTCCTCTCTCGCCTCGCAGCTAATGCCTCCGCTGTACTTGGGTTCGATCCATGGGAATACCACAGTGCGACTCGCTCACTCATCGTCAGGGTTGTCCCAAGTGTGGTGAGACGCATTGCGTATGCGCCGTGCGTTTCTCCAGGCTGGGGAAGCTGACTATACCGATCATATGTGGCCGGAGGAACACCAGCTGGAGCAGGAGGACGTGGGGCGTGGGTACCCTGCAGCGGAGCGTTCACCTGCTGGGTATAGTTTGAGGGACCTGGGATCGGTTGTCCTTGTCCCGTGGGCGGTCTACTACGAGATCTTGCGCGGCGTGTAGATCCGGCGGCGACATCTGCGTTTCCACCCACATCAAGAGCATTCCACCATAGCTGGTGGTTGGATATGGTCTGCCCGTCCCGTAACGGCGCTGGAGCAATCGCAGGCCTGAACCTCAACTGCCTCTCTTCCGTTCGCCTATCCAGGCTGGCCTGCTCCCGTGCGCGCCTGTTGGAGGCCGAGCGGTATGCTCCGGCTGGGGTTATGCCGGTTGAAAAAGGCGAGGCGCTTCTACTACTGCGACCGCGCGGGTCCGTGCTGTTGGTCGAGGACCGACTGCTGCGACGGCTGGTCATGTTGGCAGTTGGCAATGGGGCTGTCGGGTATGTTCGGGTGTTGTCTCCTGATTGTGCTGGCTGTCTTGACGTATTGAAACGGCCGGTAGGCAGAGAGCTTGCGGTGTATATTGACTGGACTTTTGTCGTGAGAAAGTGTTCGAGACTGGCAGGTAAGCTGTGTTATGGTTGCTGGACTTGGTGGATGTCGATGGTTGTGTTAGGTGCCAACGACATACTGAGGGTGCAGAAAGGAGGAATTTATACATACTGGTTATGATGTCCAGTGTTCACAGAGGTTGCATGCACGATGTTGACTAACGAAGAGTGACAGAATTTTGCGAGCTCTCTCGACCGGAACGCAGCCTTCAATGCGGGCTATTACAGTGATGTCAGAGGCTCAGTAATCCTACGGACATCGACAACGGGGTCTAATTGTCAGTGGCGAATGCCGGTCACAAAGATTGATTCGAGATCGATCATGCGATTGCTAAGACGGTATCTCTGAAAGTTGCGTAGACTGACTGTGCGCATGTCTTCCTGACATGCTTGCCATGCTTGTCATTCGGCTCAGCAGCAAGTGGCTCTGTGCTACCCGAAGAAGCTGAGCCAAGCTGCGGTCTCGGCCATGTACTTGCAGTACTCTGGAATGCCGAGTCACTGTCCACTTGATAGTAGATTGTTTACGGGAGTGACGCACATCAACACAGGCATCAAGTTATCTACTTAATTATCTTCTACGCACAGTGCCCATACTCGCACCAGATACGCCGCATGCAGTCCTCCCTTGACTCTTCGTCCATAAGATTATCGTTCCCCCTCCAGAGCAATCCACCGCGTCAAACAATCCTCACTACTCGGCCGCTCATCCCCGGGTATGGAAGCACTCAGTCGGCGCAAATAATCGCCATATCCTTCCCCAAACTCCGGTTCAAACCTCCCCTCCAGCACCTGCCACCTTGCCTCGCTCTCGCCCTGCGTAGGTTTCTCTCTTATTCCGCAGAGATCGATACGGAGGATGTAATCTCCCTTTGACTCAGCTACAAACGGCCGCCAACGTCCTTCCATGTCCTGCCAGCGGCTCTCCGCAGCCTCCAGGCTCTCACGGTCTCGGTATATGCGGGACAAGTAGGCCTGCTTAGACTCGCCGGTGTAGGGTGCGAGGAGGACGTCGCGGATCCCTTGGTCGGCGTCTGGGAGAGTGAACTGGGCGGGTCTGCCGCGGTTGTGACGTTGGCTGGCGTCGAGGTAGGAATGGGGGCGGTATGCCTCGACGTACTCTGGGCCATTTAACGATTGGACGGGAAGCCAATCTTTTGGGCGGTGTGCTGCTTGAACGCCGAATCGTCTTTGGCTGGAGTAGTTCGGAGGGTGATTGCGAGGCTGAGCAACGGGTCCGGAACCGTAACGGTCGTAATCGCTGCCCCTGCTCCTTGGACTCGGTGGTAGAAATTCATTGTCGATGTTTTCCGGTCTCAAGTGTTGCAGCCGTTCATACTCCTCCTCAACGCTCTGTAAGGGACTTCCCATCCCTGACGGGCGTAGCGGCCGGAGTCGCTGATACTCGTCCTCGATATCGGCGAGGCGACACTCTCGTTCCCAGCGACTACATTCATCTTCGCTGGACGGTGACGTTCTGCTTCCGCCTTCAGCATTGTCGGTATAGTCGTCTTCGTAGTCGTCGGAAATACGATCGGCCCATGACTGGTTCGTTGAGCTGCGCGGCATAGCTAGGTAGACTTGTGTCTGCTGCTGCTGGTTGTTTGGCTGTTGGTGCCAGGTATTGTAAGTGATGTGCTGGAGGAAGCTCAATAACACTCGACACTGTTGGTGAGACTGTGCAAGAACGGATAGTATATGTGGCGGTGTTCTGTCGAAATAATAAGCAAGTAGGGAGACCCGGGGCTCTGCTCTATATATCCCACTGGATGCAGCACAGTGAACAACGCTCCCGTGATGGTGCTGCCTGTCAGCAGTACACACAAACACAGTACAGTCAAGACTGCAAGGCTCGTGATCTTGACAAGCCCCTTGCAAGTAGTCACTGACATTGAATTGTTACCCATCCTACGTTGTACGTGACCGTAGCCAACAATCTGGCTCGCTCCCATACCGTATGACATATTGCTCAGTCCTCATATGACCCGCATGGACACGCCTACAAACAAACCAGCAAGTTGTCCGTTGATCAGCGCACTTCAGTGGCTAGATCTGGGCCGCTCTCCGCTCGCTCAGGTCGCCTCAAGGCGTCGTAAATGACTCAATACCGATAGCGTCCCTCCCCACCGCCGCGACGGTTGGTAGTCGTTGTCGTTGTAGTGCTCGTTCTCGTCGTATTGCGGTCGCCGTAGTTGGTGCACTCCGGCTGCGCAAGTGGTGGATACCTGTCCCCGTAATTCGTGTAACCCTCCAGTTCCGAAGCAGTAGAGGTAATCGCCCCTGATGGAGCGCGGTACTCAGTATCATAGCCCGCATCACTCTGGTTTGGGGAGGAGGGTGTAGGCTGGTCGTCGTAATCCGAAGTATCAGAGTGCCCGCTGTACCCACTACCGCCACCACCATACGCAGCAGCAGCAGATCCTCCATCGGAAGCACGATGTCATGAACACCCCCAGTAAGAGGGTGAAGTCGGCGGCGAGTCTTGAATAGAATCCAGAGCCCCGTCGTGGATGATGAGGCGAGGGCGGCGAGGCGGAGGTAGCGAGGAACCATCAAGGAAATCCAGATCCCCGTCGTTGATGATGATGCGAGGGCAGGGAGGTAGACCGAAAGAGCCTGATATTTCGTCCAGAGGATATCCTCGACGTCGCAGACGATTGTGGAGCGCTCGGCTTCCCGCTGCGTGTACCGCCCGGCGTTCTCGCTGTTGCTGGGTGGAGCGCCGGGATGAACCGCTGAATCTCATTTTGTTGCTGGAATGGTTGGGTGTTGGATTTGCGTAGTGTTTGTGTCGGTGAGTGAAATTGGGGCTCGAGGGACCAAAGTCGTTTCGGTGGACTGTATTGGTTGTTGTGGGTGGTAGAGAGTCTTCGCGAGGCAATGGATGTTTGAAGTGCAGAGATTGAGAACCCTTGCGGAACCCCCGAGCTTACATGCGTGGACGCACACATGCCGTGAATGCTGCAATTATGCCGATGCTCATACCACAGCGCAGTCAACGCTTATCTCGCTATGACGCGGCCACTTCTACGCCACCCAAACGCCTCGCTATGCCATGTTAACGCTACATCATAGTGCACAAGCTCATTCACTCGCTTTCTCATGTCTCCATCAGCTCCACCGGCGGCCGCGCAGTGTGCGCAAACTTCTTCTCCACACCTTCCATCGGGCTTATGTTATCAGGAGTCGCGGTCGTGTCTTCAACAGAGATCGCCGGCAAGTCCGGGCTGTGGCCATGATCCTGCGGGTCATACACCACAGTACCTGTGCCCGATCGCTGCCTCGTCACCAGCCTAGGCGGGAACTGTGTACCACTCGCACTATCCGTTTGCATGTCGTCGTCGGCGTCCTGCTTCAATGCGTCGTCCGCTGCCGGTCTCGCATGCAGTCTACTCAGTGCCGTTGCTAGATCTTCTGCGTGAACTTCCTTATTCGGCGGCCCTTCATCCCGCATTTCCCAGCCCATCGGCGGACTCGGTGGTGGCGAGATGAAGAACATCTTGCTGCTCTTCGGCGCCCTCAGCCACCGCTCCTCCTCACTCACGTCGATCTTCACGGGACTCCCGAAGTACACTCTCACACGACTGCCCAACACACTCTCGCCGTCCAGCACTTTGCGGATTGCTATGGCGTCCTCGATGGTGAAGAAGGTGCATATGATCCTCCGCATGCTTTTGAGCGGGGAGAAGGTGTGTACGAGGGCATGGTCGTTGATGGCGGCGCGTATGCTCTCGAGGCTTGCGCCGGCAAAGATCTCCGGGTCGTCGAGGTGAGTGATCAGGAGGCAATTGGAAGGCGGGGTGGGTTGGCTGAGGGGCGGGAGGTCGGAGAGGTCGATGGACATATTATGGGAGTAGCGTTTGCTGGAGGTGGGCGGGCTGTGCGGAGAGGGCGGGGTGATGAGGTCCATGGCCATGGTTGGAGAGTGTAGGACGGTGGGAGTGAATGTTTGTAGGGAGGTCGTCTTGTGGTTGTGTGGAGGAGACGGGAATATGGGAGGCTTCCTCGCTTTATGAATGAAGTGACGTTGGCTTTGAGTGGCGCAGCGCGGCATCCGTCGGCAGCGGAGAAGCATCGAGACTCGCCTCAACTTGGCACTCTTCCATCTGCACCGCCTCAGCACATACATGTATCTTCAATATTGTTCTGCCAACTTGGGAAGGTACACGCATGCGATATGGGCTCGGCAAGGAGGACCGCAGGGTTATGACGGACTGGGAGTATAAGGCTCGTAGCCAAGGGAATCGAACGCGACGGCTGGCCAACGCTCGCTCACTGCGCCCTGTCACTCATATCGGTGAAGAGAACCCTTCGGACGGCACGGTACGCCCATGTGGAGGACGCGACTAGACGTCGTCGGTGTTGAGCGCGGCGAACGCGGGAGGCCAGCTTCGCCACCCCGTCACGTCTCCTCCGCTGTGAAGCAAAAGCATTGACACTATGGCCCGACGATGTTGTCCTCGTTTCGCAGGCTGATAGCAATGCACACAGTCGGGAGGTAGGGGATCAGGGTGAAACGCGAATTGACCAGCCATCATTGCGACCCTATCGAATTCGCTCGCTGCGACCTTACTCGCACGCCCTTCATCTCATACGTCTGATTTTTCCCAAGCCCGACCATTAGTCGCTAATGCTGACAAAGCCATTCTTGCCGGCGTGCCAGCCCTCACCATGAAAACAATCGCTGACCCTTCCTCCGCCTCCGCACGACCTTCTTGACTGGAAGCACCACCGGTGCGACCGCGAGCTTCAAAGTCCACATGGGTTCCGCGACCAGCATGATAGGAATGAACATCGGCAACGCAACCATCAGCACAACCCACTCCATACCTGACATTGGCTGTCGCGGTCCGCCCGAGGCTGCCTGCATGGCGCTCTCGCTGTACGCCCCATGCTTCATGCATACGCATTTGTGCGCTATCAAGTCCCATTGAAACATTTGATCCGGCCGAGGAGCCTTCGACGCAACCGCCAGCGCCTGCAGCTTCAGGAGCCCCGCGTGGAATTCGGTTGGGACGACGTTACGTACGCAGCCGATCATGATGGTGGTGTGTCTTGGTGTCTCAGGCTCGGCGATCAGGTGCGTTGAGAGTGCGCTAGTGGCTAGGGTGAAGGCTCTGATGCCTTCCGGGCTGAGCATGTTTTGTGGCGTTCGACCGATGATGATTTGAATGCTGAGGCTGCGCAGATAATTTCCTCCACCGAGTGCTTTTGTGAAGCGCACCAAGCGCCGTTCATATTTTCTGGCGTCCGGCTTGCGCCCGGGTTGTACGATCAGAGTAGCATGCCGGATCCGCTCGAGCAGCTGCGTGCACTCCCCGATCTTGCCTAGCACATACCGGTCCGACAGCTTCTTCACCCGACCCTCCTTGTCGTGGACTTTATACGGCCTTGGCAGACCCGCAAGCACCACCAAATCGAAGCTCGTGTAATCGTAGAGAATCTGCACCGCATCCTCGTACACGGCTCGACAGGTCCGTAGTACGGCGGTTCTGGGCGCGTGAATGCGGTGGTACCTGTCGGTCTCGGCATCGTAGGTGCAAGAGTCGATGATCTCGTCATAAATGTGGAAGTGAGCTCGTTCGGAGTGAGTGGATGCGTGGAGAGTGTAGGTCCATATCATGTCGCGGAGCTCGCGGGGAAGGCGAAAGAGCGCGCATGACGGCTGTTGATCGTAGGGTGGCGGCGATGGTGGAGTGGCGTGTTGATTATCGGATCGTTTCAGCACCCTGGCGGACCGCTGCACTGTGAGCTTGAGTTTTGCGGCAGCCTCACTTATGAGCCCACGCCGATCCCCCTTGCCTTGCGCTTCACTCATGATTTTGATCTTGTGGGTAGCTGTCCGGAGGCTTGGGAAGGATGACTGCGAGACAGTTCCCCGCTGGATGCCAAGCAAGTGCTGGTGCGGAAGTGTCACTGGCAAACACAATGCGCAGGTCTGAGATCATGCTTGAATGAAGAGTGATCATTGTGAGACCCAAACCTAATTCAAGCCACGCTAGACTTTATTCAGAAACTTCTCCGGATGCGGAAGGAGCGCAGTCGGCATGTCGCATGCAATGCCTGCAATTGCCACAGCAATGCGAGTGTATGGAGGCCAGTCAGGCTGCATGGTCGCTCTCCGCCGCTGAGGATAAGCTATGGAAGGAGGACGCGGCTATCCGGCTCAATCGATCCGCCATGGCGCAAACGCAACGGAGCCTTGCTAACCCTCCGCCCTCGGTGTACTACCCTCAGGGGGGTCCCCCAGTTCACGGCGGGTTTCCGGCTCCGGCTCCAGCTCCAACTCCGTCCTACAGCGGTTGGCAGACACAGCCTGTCGCCGGCCCATCCGGCGGTTACCCACGACCAGCTCCCGAGCCAGTGAAAGGTTACATCGGACCACCCATGGTCGACGCCAGGACCGGAAAGCCAGTTGCACGGGACTACCTCGGTTACCCTACTCAACCCTCGCGCCCAGCTCCGGGCGCCACGAGGCCGGCTTTTCCGGACTTGCTGAAGCAAGGCGATCAAAGTCGGGTTGGGAGAAGCCAGAGTCGGTCTGGTACTCCAAAAGCGAGCGGCCGCGAACAGAGCCGGGGGAGAAATCAGATTCCTGCGGGAGGAGAGCAGCAGCGGAGCAACAGAAAGACGGGTAGCAAGAGCGGGAGTAAGCCCGGTAGCCGGAGCGGGAGTGCGAGTGGGAGTAAGAGTGGTAGTCCTTACGGTGGGAATCGCGCGTCCCAGAGCTACGGCGGAGGCGGGTCAGCCCAGGGTGGGAGTGATAGTGCGTTTGATTGGCAGCTGGGCGGCTTGCCGAAGCCGAAGCCCGGCGGAAGGAGCGGTGGTGGAGGGTTGTCACGCAGGTCCTCTGGAGCTTACCGTTGAAGTAGTTTATACGGGCTCGGAGTAGTGCTCGAGCCTTGGAAGGGCGTGGTGGTGACGATGAGTATATAGAGTAGATTTATACAGACAACGTAGGCAGTAGCTAGTAAGCGAGAAACGAACGAAGTGGATAGCTACTTCATTCTTGGCGGCAATCTTTCTGGGTGTTCGTGCAACTTGGAAGGAACTTCCTATGCATTTGAGAGTGTAGTGGTCGACAGTCAAGGCGCATATGGCAGTACTGGGAAGTCTCTGAACAGCATTTGCTTTCACAATACACGGCTGCCTCAGAATCACAGGCTAGTAATCATCGGGCTATGGAAGATGATCCACTGTCACCACTGTGGCACGCTCAAAAGTCTACCTGCCTAAACACATGTAGCTATATACTGGGTGCTGTGGATCAAAGACCGACTAATGGGGACCTAGCTACAAATGCCCATCAAAGCCACGTCGTGAAGCATATGTCGAATAACGCCCTTGCGACGTCAGCCTCCGTGCCCGTGGACGATGATCCACTTTCAAGGTCGAGTGGATCCCGGAGGTCGACCAATATCAACGAGATCCTCGATACCCTGGGATGGTAGTTCGCGGTTCGGGAGGAATGACAGCAACCAAGCCATCCAGCCTTCGTCGTCGTCGTCATCATCGCCGCCTCGATCAGGCCAAAAGTCATCATCGCCTTCCTGCCAGGTCCCCGTTACGAATCTTCTCCAGCTCTCGAGAGGCCACTCCCACAAAGGTCCATGCTCCTGATACTGCAACATAAACTCGAAGAAGTGCCCAGTAAGCCCGGCAATTGCGCACATAGCTTCTCGCTGAGGCCTTGTAGATTCCGAGTATTGTCGGGTCATGCGGTCGAAATAAGCCCGGGAGGTCTCCCTCACGAATGGACAAAACCAGCCATAATCAATTTTGTGGCCCGGATATCGGGCTCCAAGTCCCTCCAGGCAGTCAAGGCCATGTTTCTCGACGTCCTCGTCCGGGTTCACCAGCCCTTTGTAGTAGGATGCCTTGTAGCGTGCACCTACGGCCGGGCATGGCTGGGGTGTTGGTTGAGAATCCTGGCTGTGCGCATAAGTTGCCACAGCCTGGGTCAGGGCACCTTCTGCCGCCTCGTAGCCCGGCATCGTTGAGGCGGATGCATGGCCGTACGTGAGCTCCTGAGGTGCATCGTAGTACTGCTCTTCATCCTCGTAAAATTCTTCCGCGACGTTAGGAGCTGGTTCCTGCTCGTGTGGAGCGCCGTATGTGTCTTCCTCCCAGCCGTAAGATGGCGTCGCCAATCCAGCTGTCGGTTGTTGTGGATACGCAGAGTCACTACAGTGAGCTTGCCCATCGTGGTTCCTTGAGTCCGGTTCATCTGCAACCCATGGAAGTTGTGCAATGTCAACGCCCGAGGGCGACGTCTGAGAAGCTTCATGGTAGCCAGAACCGGCTTCTCCGTAAGGTCCTTCCTCCCACGCCGGTCCATGGCTTGGCGGAGGTTCAAATTCGCCACATGAAGCTGGCTGCTGACCGCTTGAAGAGCCCTGTCCGGCGCAGAGCCACTCTTGTCCCGCTGCTCCATGTGAAGCCGCAGGATATGGACGAGTACTGTCGAAGTGGGGCTGAAAGCTGGACGATGCCCCCGATGGGTATTCAAACCCACCGTGTTGACCCCCGACTTCGTCGCTCCGTCGAGTCTGCTGGCTATGAGATTGCGCGTTTTTGGGGCGATGCTGCGCCGCGTTGCCAATGTAGGGATTCCGAGAGCCTCCATACCGTAGCGATGACCGGGGCCCAGGGTGACGTACTGCTCCTTTCGGCTCTCGTCTCGGAGATTCCGTACGTGGAGGAGCAGGCGTAGGGAGTTTTGAGCGTGACAAGCTTCTCAGCCTGGCTTGCGAGAGCTTACGTAGGACTGATTTGCTTCTCGAACCCTGGGCACCTAGGGACTGGTTGGGCGCCTTGAGAGGCTGTGATCGTTGCACTTTGTAAGGTGTGGATCTCTCAATTGTTTTCGCAGCATTACTAAGTCCTTGCCGGGCAAAACCGGCTGTGGTTGCGTGGAACGTCTTTCGAGCACCCAAGGTCTGGTTTGGTCGACCAAAACTGCCGGCCCGACTCACGGGCTTCGTAGTTGTCCCACTTCGTTTAAAATCTGCAGCAGGCTGTGACTGCCCCGTTGGTTGCCCGTACGGAGAGGTTCCGGATGGCTGCTTGGATCTCGACCGGTTGCGAGAGGTGACCGAGCCCTGTCCTGCCGATCCAAAAGCAGACTGCAAAGGTCTTCCTGCCAATGTGGGGATCTTCGAAATCCCGGCTTTTGATGCTGCGGCACCACTCTGCGCTCTCGATTGCGATCCTGATCGAAACACTGGCTCTGTTGACGCTGTGCGCAGACCCGGCGCTGCTATTCCACTGGCTCCTTGCCATGGCCGCCCTCCCAGTGTCGGTATGTTCGACGCATCTTGCTTCGTCGATGGCCTACCTGCCGGTGATCTTGTCGTTGATACTGCCCGAGACGAGGGCCGCATTGAAGCCGATGTTGCTAGTCCACTAGGCGTCTGCAGTGGTTTCCCTCCCCATGTTGGAATGTTGGATGCGCGTTGCTTCGTCGGTATGCCACTGCTCGACTGTCTCAACAAAGACGCTGCGCGAGACTGAGGCGTCGATGAAACCGGTGTTACCAGCCTACTAGCCGTCTGCAGTGGTTTTCCTCGGAACGTTGGAATCTTCGACGCCATCTGTGTTGGTGTCGCAGCGCCGTTCGACAACCTAGACTGCGAGCCCGCTCGGGACGAAGGACGCAAGCTCTCTCCCATTGTCGGTGTACCACTTCTGGTCAAGGTCCTTCCCCGAGAAGGTTCGCGATCGGCGGAGAGCGGTCCTGGCCCACCTCCATACTTTCCACTTGCAGCTCGAGAGTTGACGGTACCTCTGGACGTCGAAGCCGAGCGAGATGGCGGATCGAATCCAGTGCGGGATCTTGGCCTAGAATTTGCGCGCGATGGCATCGAGGGTCTGACATGCAGAGGTTTTCCCATCCGTGAAGGCGTTCTCCGTTGCGAGGGCATGCGCTCTGAGAGAGAAGGACTTGGTTGTGGGGAGCCAACAATACCTCGAGACATCAAGGCAGAGCGAGATGGCGAGTTCAACCCAAGGCGAGCAGTTGGCTTGGTATTGGTGCGTGATGGCATCGAGGGTCTGACATGTGAAGGTTTGCCCATTCGAGATGGCGTCCTGGCTTGGGAGGACATACGTCCTGAGGCCGGTGGCCTTGATTGCGGTCTCGATTGCCAGAGCGTACGCCCCGCGGGCGCTGGTCTTGATATCGCTCTCGATGGCGGTCTTGATTGCGGTGTTGACTGCAGTCTGGATTGCGGTCTAGCTGATCCGCTTCGGCGCTGAGCAGACCCGTCTTCAACAGAAGTTGGCCGCGACCGACTACGTGGTCGAACTGCTGCAGCTCGAACACCCCGTTGACTGAAACCCCCGCCTCTACGTACGGTCATGGCTGTTCGACGTTGCTTGTTGACCTTGTTATTTTTCCGGGTATACTGAGAAACGTTGGTGGTTTGACAATAATGGTATGAGTTGTGTGTGCTGATGTGAAGGAGCGATTTATAATGAGGGAAGAGAAGGCTCGTGGAGGTGATAAGTGTGCACTGAACGGACAGAGGATATGAGGTCCTTTATAGAAGGTTTGTCGTACAGATGGTTTGACAGTATTGGTCAATGGCGGACATGTAGGTCACGCACCCATATTTCAGGAGGAGTGAACGATGTTCGATTGCAGCTTGAGCGAGGGCGAGCGTAGGCAACACCGTGCCGTGGGTGTTCACTGCTGCTTGTGCCGGACAGATGCTCGTTTGGCACTTTGGGACAAACGCCAACATCCGATAGACAATTGGGCGTCATTCGCTCCGCGTGATGTAGTGAAATTCTGGAAACTGCCCCATTGACTGTCAGCGCCCTTCGCAGAATACTATATCATGGAGTTCGCAATGCTTGCCTGTCCGATACCACCCCTCCCAACACTACATACTCCAGAAACTGTTCAGCTCACAAGATTGCTAAGCGTCGTAGACAAATACATATCTAAGGGCATCACCAGGTCCACGACAGCTCTTTCATATTCAGTCCTGACGGTGGCAACGGACTGTCGACTGGAGTGACAGTGATGGCCACACGAGGAGGTCGAGGTGGTCGAGGACGAGGCCG
This sequence comes from Friedmanniomyces simplex, assembly GCA_005059865.1. Classification (NCBI taxonomy): domain Eukaryota; kingdom Fungi; phylum Ascomycota; class Dothideomycetes; order Mycosphaerellales; family Teratosphaeriaceae; genus Friedmanniomyces; species Friedmanniomyces simplex. Next base: position 17,029 of record NAJQ01000132.1, read on the forward strand.
CGGTGGGCGAGGCCGCGGTGGAAGCAGCGGTCAACGAGGTGTCCGAACCCAATCGCCCCGCCCAGATAGTCCGTCAAGGCTAGAGTCAAGGCCAACATCAAGACCATCATCGAGAGCTGGTGGGCCTTCCACAGGGCCAAGCGGACGGCCTAGGACGACATCCAGACCTCCCGGCCAACGAGGTATGTCCGCGCAAGGTAGGACCCTACATCCATCGGCAGGTAGAGGCACATCCACGTCTTGAGGGACTTCGAGGTCGAGGACCCGCTCGATTGCTCCCCGACCTCCTTCAGCCGTAATGCCACACGGCGGACTTGCTCGCCAGGGCACAAACAGGCGGCCAAGCACATCGGGCCAGTCGGCTGCGAGCAGTTCGACCGGCGGAAGAAGAGAACGATCGCGAAGCATTGGGCCTTTGGGCGGAGCACACAGGCCGCTTACCGGGTCGCCTTCGAACTCAAGAGCTGCCCCGACTGCCCGAGCAGGGAGCAGATCCCGAGAAGGTTCGACCAGGCGTGAAGGAAGCGCTATCAGGAGTGGTCCCTCTTCGCAGGGAAGCGTTCGCAGGTCGTCATCAGGCACAGCGTCGGGATCGTCATTGTACAGGCCTCAGGTGTCGAGGCCACTCATGAGCGGTTCAGCACTGGGGAGATCGCAATCGCCATCGAGAGCAGGATCCAGAGAGAGCCTGTCAAGGGCATCGACCAACAGGCCCCAGGTGTCGAGTCCGTTGCGCAGAAGTTTATCCCCCAGAACGTCATCACGATCGCAGGGGCCACTACGCCGTCCTTCATCGAGGGCTAGGCAGTCACATCTAACAGGGATTCGTCCACCCAGGCCACTCTCAGGATCGCCGTTGGGCGGCACTGCACGTTCTATCTTGAGTGGTGCAAGTGGATCGTCTGGGAACACAAGCTCGCTCCAATTCTCCAATGCATCCACAGCCTCGTTGTCGTCACGATCCGGAGGCTCCGGGCAGAGCTCCAGCTCGTCCGCCCCAGTGGAAGACAGAGGTCGATCAACAACCCGTGATTCCGGAAGTCAACGGGCCTCCTCGGGATCGCATACCCCCAGAGCGACGTCTACCCAGCAAAGTACTTCGCGACCGGTGCGACTCAGGAGTGATCATTCGGGTCGCAGAACACCCACACAAGCAGAATTCAATCGCATATATAGAAATCGACGGGAGGGTCGACCACGTGCAGACTCCCCGACCCTCGGCCACCACGCCATAAGACGTGAGGAACGCCGGGCAACTGAGTCGAGATCTGGCGACTCGGGTTCCGGTACTGGAGCCGGCCACGGCGAAGCCTCGTCTAGTTCTGGGAGAAGGTCTTCACGCCGTGAAATTTCTCAGGCCCCAGAATCGTCGTCACAGGCCATTGCAAGAGCTGAAGCGTCGAGTCAAGCCGAAGGAGCCGCCGTTCTGCGCGAGCGGGAGTCCCCGCAGGCATGGGCCGACCGCATGACGTCTCTGTACGGAAGATCGAACCAGGGCCAGCGGGAGAGACTCTTGGGAGTGGCCCTGGAGAATGGAGCTCAACTGGCATGGATGATGGAGGGGCAGTACAACAAAGAACTCCTGGACCAATATGTGGCGGGCAATCATGTGATTGCCGAGGCTACTGTCAATCGGGGCGTCAACGATGACATGCAGTACGCCATCCCTCGACCCGAGGACACTGCGCGCCAGCATCTGGCACGCGTAAGAGGTAGGTTTGGGCGGGCATCCCGCGCACTGCGCTTGAACCTGCGCCGAGCGGCTGAGGAGTCCGGCGCTATGGCCGAGTGGAGGGAACAGGATCCTCGTTGTGATGACTTGTGGGAGCAGTACATCGGCAGGGGCTGAGGATTGGTGGCAGTGGCGACAAGTGGGTGTCCCAGCAGCGAGTTGACACACACGCAAGCGAACTCCGAGTGGGCTTGAGAGCGAGGCTATGATGGGCGTTAGTAGTCAGTCTCTCGTGATCAGTAAGTAGAGTGTAGTAGATAGTCATCCTAGATTTCCGTCATAGTGGCAGCAGCAGGCTTACGACACCCTGAATCAATAAGTGAGGGCCTCGTCTCCTAACGCAAACTGCCGGATGAGGGGAGAAGTTGCGCTCCGCGTCCATCACTTTTAATGACTGCATTCCCCTCCTGGGCTGCACCAAATTGCCTGCTGCTCACGCTGAAGTCTCTTCTTGGCGTACAGCCACGGCGAAGAGGCAAGACTGTTCACTAAGACTGAAAGCTCCGTTGCAGAGATGCCCTTGGATCACATCGCACATTCTGGTGAACTAGCACTCGCTTGGTGTCCGCAGTACGAATGCGGTGCGCTTGAGTGTCGCCGCAAATGCTAGCGTTTGTTGTCCCATACAAGCGGGCAATCTGCCTGACACACATCAGCAATGAACGGCATAGAATTCGGTTATACTGCGGTCACCACCGCCCAAGACGCAGTCGAGCATCATTCGCGTCTTGTGATCTGGGAGTGTGACCAACAGCGACGCCATTGACTGGTGTGCTTGGGCCGAAAAGTGTAACTCAAACCTCCGGTATTTTTCCTCTGTTCCAAACACCTTCGCCGACATTATACTCCTACCTCAACATCAGCTCCAAGATACTCATATACAACGAGCCCGTACACATAACAGCAATACTGCCCGTGCACACCGCTCCCGCCGTAAGACGTCGGTGGCCGTACCGACAGGCTCACAACAAACACAGCGGAGTAAGCCATGGCCCCACGTGGAATTAGAGGTGGTCGAGGGCGAGGCGGTGGTCAGCAAGGTGGTGCCGAGCGACGCGCGCGATCTCCAGCACCACGCAGAAGCAGTCTTGCGAGGCCAGTATCGGGACCAGTCTCGAGACCGCAGTCAAGAGCAACATCGAGGCCAACATCGAGGACCAGCACGGCTATTGCAGGAGGAAGCGGGCGGGCGAGATCGATATCCAGGGGTCCAGGCCAACAAGGGATGTCACCCCAGGGGAGGACCATGCACCCATCGGCCAGCACATCTGTCGCCCGGGTGGCTTCGACGTCGAGGAATCGCTCAATAGGCCCGCAACCTCGCTCAGTAGGCCCACGACCTCGCTCAGCCGTTATGCCTACAAGTGGACTTGCTCGGCCGTCTTCAGGCAGGCAGCCAAGCTTGTCCAGGCAGTCTGTCGCAGGCGACTCGCCCGTCCGAGGAAGAGAGCGATCAAGGAGTATTGGGCCTCTCGGAGGACCCCACAGGCCACTATCTCGCCAGGGTTCGGTCGCAAGCAGCGGAGCACCTACCCGCTCATCGAGTAACCTTCAAAGACGGCCATCGATAAGCGACGCCGCTCCCCGGATGAGAAGCTCATCGCAAAGCGGTATGTCGACACAAGAAAGGGTTCGTAGGTCAACGTCAGGCACCACGTCAGGAGCGCCAGCCTACAGGCCTCAGGTGTCGAGACCGCTGGTCCGAAGCCAAGCAGCAGTGAAACCATCGTCGCGAGCGGCGTCGAAGGAGAGATCTGCTTGGCGAGCCTCAATCCCGGCACCTTCACTGGGCTCGGTCGCTCGATCTGCGTCGAAACAGAGAGTGGCGTCTGGGACTGGCCAGCAATTGCGCAAGAAGACACCACTATCCGGAGCATCGTACGCGGGATCGGGCTCGCACTCTGTTGCAGGGAACACTGGCAAGGCCGGAGGACGGTCTTCATCGAAACCGAGAGTAGCCTCTTCAGGCGGTTCGACATCGCAATGGACAGTCCCATCGGCGAATACATCGCGTGCGGGTTCAAGCACGAAGTCCGTAGTGGCGGATGCTCGCAAGGTTGGCGGCAAGTGGGGTTCGAAGCCAAAAGTGGCCACTTCGGGGGGTCCGACATCGCGCTGGAAAGTTCCATCGGCAGGTGCGGGTTCAATTACGCAGACTGTGCTGTCGAACTCTCGTAAGGATGCTCGCAAGACAGGCTCTTCATCCAGCCAAGTCCCTTACGGCGGGTCACGAGCAACGCGTTCCGCAGTGCCGGGTCGACTATCAGGCGGCACGAGTCGCGTGCAGTGGTCGGATCCATCCTCTCTTTCGTTCTCCTCCGCGCCTGGTTCGGGCGGGTTGTCTTCGGGTGCGTCCCAGCGATCGCAGCGCAGCGGCCGGCCAGGCGCTCGCTATGACGGAGGGGGGGACGGCATCGCTTCGTCGTCGCAGGTGGCTCCACAAAGCTCATTGCCATCAGCGCCTGTTTCCGGCGGGTCGTCTTCGGGCGGCTCTCAGCGATCGCAGCGCCGCGGTCGGCCAACCAGTCGCTATGACGGGGGCGGGGACGGTATGGCTTCGTCATCGCGAGTTGGTCCACGAAGCCCTTCGCAGCAGAGGGCATCTCAACCTGAGGACCCGTCATCCCGAGGGAGATCGCGTGTGGAGACACCTTCGGCATATGGCGGGCAGGAAACGGGTGGCGGACAGTCGCTACCACAGAGGCCAGCGCGGAGCTCTTCTCAACGCAGGAATCCGCAGAACGCCACAGGAAGCGGGATCGGTAGATCGCTGGGAGCGCATGGCGGGTCCTGGTATGGCGGATCCAGCGGGCCTTCTCGACTGCCAGAGTGGGCCCCGTATCATCGCGACTCATCGGGTGACTCCACTCCCAGAGCCTCATTCTCGGATCCCGACCGTGAAGAACACAGACCTGCCAATCTGTGGGATATGGAACAGTGGACTGATGATCTGAGGAGAGGTGGACGGACACCGCCCGAGCCAACCCGAGCATTGCGGCGTTATGTACCAGAGCGTGAGCCCGATATCCAAGCGTCAGACTACCCTGCGCCAAACCTGTTCGAGAGTCCGAGGGAGTACTATGGTCGGATCAACTCCACGTATCTGAACACCACTCGCGTCCAGCGCGAGGAGATTCTCGGAGTATGCGAGACGAGCGGAGCTAACAGCAGGTGGGTGCTGAATGGCCAAGCGAACCTGTCGCTAAATGATCAGTTCCTGAACGGAGAGGATGTCAGCATTGACGATGTTGTGGAGCAGGAGGAAGAGCACCAGGGCATGGGCGAGCAGAATGACGAAGAGCAGACCAGCGTGGAGGACACTAGCGAGGAGGAAAACGGCAACGAGGGAGTCTACCAGTACGCAAAGCCGCTTCAAGACGAGAGCGTGCATGACTACCTTGGCCGTATGCGACGGTTCCTGGATACAACCCGCGAGTTCCGGGAGAAGTTGCTCCAGATTGCCGAGGAAAGCGGGGCTATGAGCGGTTGGAGATGGCAGGAATCTATGTCTGATGGTCCACGCTCGCTTGACCGCTTGTTGCAGCAATATCTTGATAGGGGGTAGGCAGCGGTGATAGGAGTGGCGGTGTACTCAGAGAGGCGGCTCGGGGGATGATGCGAGGTGGAAGCGGTGCTCCAAGCGAGCTCGAGAGTGCGCCTGTGCTCGGCGTTAGTAAGTAGTACCTTCATGGACTGTAGGATAGTAAGTAGGATATAGGTAGATAGAAGCTCTGAATTTCTGCAATAGTCGTAGCAGCAGGCATGCGACACCATCTTTTGCACCATGAGACCAAGAGAAGAGGACCTCGCCTCTTTACCCACACTGCAGGCGAGAACGAAGTCTTGCTCCGAGTCCATCACCGCTGGCTGCGTTCTTTCCTCCGAGCACACCAGACTGGCTACTGGCATATGCTGAAGTCTCGCCTCGGCGTACAAGCACGAAGAAGAGGCGAAACTGGGCTTGATACCGCCCCCGATGCAGCGTGGCGAGGTCATACAATCCGCAGCAGCAAGAGGGAGTTCTCGTTGTCGCCTCCCTTTGCTTCTTGTTGAACAAAGAGTGACGTCTCCTTCATTAGCCGGGCGCCTCCGGAGCTATACGACGGTGCCTAAGAAGCGCGAAAAGTCAATAGCATCGGATGTGCGTCGGGGTGGAGCTTGGCGCCTTGATCCATATCTTAGCACGCCGAGATTCGTGCTACATGTAAGCGTCGTGGGAGGGTGTAGTATGCCGCGATCAGAGGTCGTTCTGGTGCTCGAGGCCGTCGTGAGGGAGGTGAAGTCGGATACCTGGGCTGGGAGGCGGGCGCTCCCGAAGGAATTAGCCGGACGCCGAGGCGCCGTGGACCGAGATGGAAGTACCTTATGTTCCGAGGACGCCAGCGGAACTCAATCTTTCTCCTCCCGATCATCAACCACTAGCTCGCGCTCCGCTGTCTCCTCGTCAGGAGCGGCCTCCCTGGTATGAACACGGGGGGTGTGATGTGATGACCTACGGATTGAACAGCAACCGGTCTCGCGCCAGGAACAAAGGAGGGGGAGATTGCGCAGTAGACGACGTGACCACGACCACGGACGCCCACTTGTCCTGAGCTTGCGCGCGTGATGGTGTCGAACTCTACTTCTTCCGGTGCCGACTTTTAGCTGGCCCGATGTGGACTCGAGCGACGCCACATCCTGACCCTGCGCTGGGCTAACAAAGGTAGGCACGTGTGGAGGTGAAGTCGTTAATAAGTATGGAGTGTGCCCGTCGATGGGCGGCGCGTTGTAAAAGTCGAGCTGGTCGAGGGGGTAATTGATTACTACCAGCACCGCGACAGGACGACGGCAACACGCCCGCCACCGCCATCCGAGTGACTAACCGTGGTCAAATCGCAGCCATGGTCACTGCTGCAACACTCCAGGCGCAAGTCAGTACTCTGTTATGCCCTTTCCAAGACCACCCGCTGACTTCCTCCAAGCCCGCGCCCCTGAATCTCGGTCGACCAAAAGGCCAACGATACTCCGTCGACGCGACCATACTAGCCGCGAAGCTCAAAGCGCTCCAGCTCGAAGAGGTTGATACCGAGCCCCAACCGCCGACCAACAGGCACGATCCCTCCAAGCGCGCCAGCTATGTACCGCGCAATGCTGCCAAAGTCTTCGCCGCAACGACTACGCCTGCGCAGAATGCTGGCGCGAAGGATCTGAAGCGCGCGAAGTCACTTGCGCATCGCCAGAAACCTGTCTTCACCGCCGATGGCAAGCCGTGCATCAACCCAAAGCAACTGCACGCAGCGCTGAGTCTGGGCATGTCGGAGAATGAAGTCGCGGCCAATATCGCGGCAGTACCTAGTCGACGGTCAGGCAGCGGTGAGCAGCTGCGAATTATATCCACCAGCGACAAGCAGCGACGTCTATCCGAAAGCGGCTACAAACCCGGCGACGCAGCGAAGCGCAATGCCGCTAATCGCCGCTCCCTCCAACCCTTGCCCAAGGGCAAGCACATTGCGGTCATGTCCAGCTCGCACCCAACGCAGGAAAGCGAAGTCCTGCTCGGCCATGGCTCCGCAACCTCACACTCGCACCATGCAAACCACGCCCACCCCAACACCGACCCTCATGCCCACCGCCCAGTCCTCCGAGCCCAAGACCGACCAAACTGGGCCCAGCAATCGCAATGCGGTGAGGAGATGCACCATTTCTTCCGCCACCAGCACCACCACCTCAAAGCAGCGTCCGCTGTAAACGATGGAGAGCAGCAGGCCGTGCGGCCGACTCATCCGCAACCACCGCCGAGACAGAGGAGTCTGGGCGCGATTCCGGAGAATTTCGTGACGGAGGCGGTGAAGCAGATCAAGTCCGAGGAGAAAGGGAAGAGGAGGCGCAGTCTCGTCAGCTTCTTCCGGCGGTCGTGAAGGAGGACTGTGTTTCCTTGCATTGGCCAGGGACGCGCATTGCTCTCCTACAGGCCCAGACAACGGGGGCTTCCGTCTCACAGGGTTTGCGCGAAGCGCAAGTGCAAGCACCGTCTGTCACGCCACCGAAGCCGGGTATGAGAGCTTTTACCCACTCATGATACCCTTTGTCAGCTCTATGCTCACTATTCACTATTCGCCTACATACATCTACATACACACCCTCTAAAACTAATAACTCCACGGCCGAATCCGAAACTGCTCATTCTCCTCCGGCCTCCCCGCAACCGGCACCCCCAAATCCCTCTCCTGAAACATGGGCGTGAGATAGAAGCCCAAATCCACCTCCCGCGGCTCCTTCGCCAGCTGGTTCAGACCCCACCCGTTCCCCAGCCACGCCATCTGGTTCACGGCCGCGCCGTTGGCTTCGGGGACGTAGGAGTAGGTGTAGTCTTCCCAGCGCGGGGAGCGCAAGGCCTCGATGCAGTGAATGCAGGAGCCGGGCCAGAGGCCCGTGACGAAGGGGCCGGAGCGGCCTTGGCCGTCTTTGCGATACCTTTTGATACCCGCGTTGTTAGTGGGATGGCGTTTAGGTATGAGTTGGGGGGATGGCTTACCAGGATTGACACTCATCCATGAACACGGTCCCGTTGAAGTAGGTGTCGCAGTACTGCGTGAAGTCCTTCACCCTCTCGGGCTTGATGACCATGGACTTGATGTTTTCCTTTTGCAGTTTTCGGATGGCCTTGAGGATATACGAGCCTGTGGTCTCGATCATCATCGTCAGACTCCCCTCGCCGATCGCGCCGTTGGGGCCGAGCATGAAGAAGTGGTTCGGGAATTGGTCGGTGGCGAGGGACATGTAGTTCGTTGCCCGCTTCTGCCAGTGCTTCTGCAATGTCTCGCCATTGACTCCTGCAGTGCGGAAGGGCGGTGCGGCGGAGGCGTAGAAGCCCGTAGCGCAGACTAGGACGTCGATTTCGTGGAGCTTGCCGTCTTCGGTCACGATTCCCTTGGGTTCTATGCGGGTGATTTTGTCACGGATGAAGTTGACGTTATCTTCCGACAGCGCCTCGAGAAAGCCGGGCCCAGGTGTCAGTCGTCGGCATCCAGGCGAAAAGCCCGGTTTCAGCCAATCAAAGTACTGCGGCTTCTTCTGCAGACGAGTTTTCATGCCTTCTTCGAACGCCTTTTGCGCGCCGAGTTGCATGGGTGTGCCCTTGAGCGTTACGGCGTGGATGTTGTTTGAGTCCGCTTCCACCATGAGCCGGAACTTGAGCCATTCTTCCGGGTCGTCCTTCAATTTCTCCACGAACTCGGGGGTGAAGGTGAATTTGTCGCCCATGCCCATTTTATCTTGTATGCCTTGTCCGAGAGGCGGCGAGATCCACGTCCGACTCCGGATAAAGCAGTGCATGGTTGTGCCGGGTACCTTTTGTAGCTTGGGAATGATCTGGATGGCGCTGCTGCCGGAGCCGATGACGGCGACTCGCTTATTGGTGAAGTCGTACTTTTCATTCCATTGCGACGAGTGCATGATCTCGCCATCGAAGCTGCGCAGACCTTCAATATCGGGCCATTGTCGGTTGTTGAGGTTCCCTCTTGCGCTGATCAAGACGTTGCACGTATCTTCGAAAATCTCCCCGTTCGGTCGCTGGACCTTGACGTGCCATTTGCCTTCGTCTTCATTCCACTCGCAGTCTTTCACCTCGTGCTGCAGCTTGATGAAGCGGTCGGCTCCGTACTTCTTCGCTGACTCTTCGATGTAGTCGCGGATCTCCCATGAGGGTGCGTAGAGTGCCGACCAGTCTACTTTGGGGTTGAAGGAGAATTGGTAGGAGTGTGAAGGGACATCGCAGGCTGCTCCAGGGTACTGATTTTCGTACCTTCGTGTCGCGCTGCTCCCCGAAGACCAGCGCATCGAGCTCTACAGCGACCTCGACCTGACGAATCGGGAGCAGACCCTCTTCCATCCAGCATATTCCGGGCATCGAGCATACCACCCATGTCTTCTTCGCGGCTTACGCGGGGCACGGTACCGATTACCAGGAGTTGAAGAGTGTCAATTGCGAGATCCTGACCAATGCGGTCGGGACATGCGAGATTGTTTGTCCGAAGATGCGGTTCTTTACTTTACAGACGGGCGGGAAGGTAGGCTATCACAGCGTCCGAGCTGGACTCCTCCTCCCCGCCAAACAAGCTTCCGATCACTCACACCTTTTCCCTCTAGGCCTACGGCGTCGAATTCTCCGACAAAGTCCCCTACAACCCCCCTCTCTCCGAATCCCTGCCCCGCATCCCCGAGCCCTACGCAGACAACATCTTCTATTACGCCCAATAAGACATCATGCTCCGCGCCTCGGCGCACAAACCCTGGACCTTCTGCGAGATTCGCCCGGACGCCATCGTCGGATTCGTGCCCCAGAACAACGCCATGAACATCGCGCAGGCCCTCGGCTTGTTCCTCAGTCTGTGGCGGGCTGTGGAGGGTGAGGGGAGCACGGTAGGGTTTCCGGGGAGTGTGGAGGCGTGGGAGGCGGTGCATACGGATACTAGCCAGGATATCCTGGCTAGATTCCATATCTTCGCCTCTTTGGCACCACAGGAGACGAGTGAGAGGGCGTTTAATGTTGTCGATGGGCCGGCGACCACGTGGCGGGAAGTCTGGCCGGAAGTCTGCGCTTATTTTGGACTCCGGGGCATCGCTCCAGAATCTTCGGGTGCGCCTTTCAGTGCGCAGAAGTGGATGGAGGATCACCAGTCCGAATGGGCGAAGTGGATCTCGACGAATGGGTTGAAAGATGGGGCGCTGGAGGGGACGAGCTGGGAGTTCATGCAGGCGGTGATTGGGATTCCGTTCCGCAGGGACTACGACGCGAGCGCCAGTCGCGCGATCGGGTTCGAGGAGGTGCGGGCGCATGCGGAGGGCTATAGGTTGGCGTTTGATGAGATGAGGCGGGCGGGGTTTATTCCGTAGAGATGACAGCGTTCGTCTGAGTAGTGAAACGACTGATGTCGTCGGGCCTACCTCAAGTATCACGGCCGTGCAGTGCTTCTGTAAACTGCGTCACCTTGAACGGAACGACGGTAGGTGGTCTTGGCTTGAACGCGTCGATATTCGGGTGCGTAACTCTTATCTACTCACCAAGGCAACTGCAGTGGCGTCGATAGATTCTCCTTCGCACCCAATACAGGCTCCGCCGTCCCTATATCTGCAGGACCCCTCGGAGCCCAGTACTGCCCCGTCTTACTCATATCAAAGTCCTCTTCGATCCACTCGATGAGCGACTTAGCAGCCACCTGCGGCGTAACAGCGCCACCGGCATCCCAGAACTGATCGAAGCCGACCGACTTCGTCATCTCCGTCCGCATGAAACCCGGGTGCACGATCCCGACCGCGATGCCTTTGTCCTTCAGGTCCAGCGATAGCAGTTTCCCGACCATATTCGAGGCCGCTTTGGAGGCATGATGGCCGTACATCCCGCCGCCTTCGCTTTCGTGCCTGAGCGAGATGGACCCACTTTCCGAACTCACGATGATGATCTTGCTGCCGCTGCTACCGGTCTTGAGTAAGCCGGCTTTGTGCAGGTGGTGCACGATGAAGACGGGGCCGATCGCGGAGGTCTTATACATGGTCACTTCGGCGTCGTAGTTGGGCTCGTCAAAGGACTCCTTCCCGAAATAGCCAGCGGTGATGATCACGAGGTCCTGTTTGTGGCCTTTCAGGCCTTCGGCTATCTTTTTGCCTGCGTCTTCGGTGGCGACGTCGACGCCGGTGATCCAGTGGATGTCGTGGTGGGCATCTTTGGGTTTGGCCGAGCGGGCTGTTCCTGTGACGGAGTGCTCGCGTTGAGCGTATTGCTTGGCTAGTTGGTAACCGAGACCGCGAGTGGCGCCTATCACCAGTACGTTCGGCATGTTGTGCGGTGTTGGTGTGTTCGGCACAACATATCAGACGGAGCATTCACGTTGGAGGCGCACCGAAAAAGGTGGGCCGCACGTGGTCAGGCGTCATCGCGCGTCTCTGGGCTTCAATCTTGAACGCTGGAGCATGAATGGCATCTCTCTTTAGCACACTCTCTCTCTCGCACCCAGCATAGATGAGTACTGTGAAGATGGCCGCCGATACCACGACTACCTCGTTGGGCGAGCTGAAGCAGGTTATTCGCACATGCCCCGTCATCGACAACCACGCGCACAATATCCTACGACCGCATCAACTGAAATCAGCCAACTTTCTCACCATCACGACAGAAGCGGCAGGCGAGGCGCTGGACGATGCGCCGAAGTCTCTTGCCCATCTGCGAGCAGTGAGACAACTGAAAAAGCTCTATGACCTACCAGCTGACGCCGACTGGGCTGCCATTGTTGGCAAGAGAGCAGAGCTCCTGGAGCGAGATGCGGACATCCTGATGAAGAAGTGCTTCGAGGGCACGCAGACAATTCTGGTCGACGATGGGCTGGACTCTGGCGCGAACATCGAGCGGTACAGCTGGCACGACAAGTACACCACGTCGGCCTGCAAGCGCATCGTGCGTATCGAAACAGTCGCGGCCAGTATCCTGTCGACCCTATATCAGCAGGGCAAGCTGCCTGTGGGTGTCGCCGTCGCAGATGAGGAAGCATGTAACTTGGGCTGGGTCAGCTTTATCGCGGAATTTGAGCAGGCTATCGTTGGAGCGATACAGGACGATGAGGTGGTCGGCTTCAAGAGCGTGATCTGCTATCGCACCGGGCTAGATGTGACGGTTGGACGTGATCACGAAGTCAACGAGCATGGTCTGCGCTCTTTCAGCCGCCACTATCTACCGGAGGCTCTGGCGCGAGACTTCCGAGTCGAGGCCAAAGGCATGAATGATGCACTCGTGATCAGCGCATGCAAGCTGATTGCGGCTGCCTACGAACAAGGTGGTATGCCGAAGCCCCTTCAGTTCCACACCGGCTTGGGCGACAATGACATCAGCCTGCTCGACTCCAGCCCGGCGTGCCTGCAACCGCTCATCAAGCACTTCCCCACCGTGCCTATCGTGCTGCTGCATTCTTCATACCCTTACACGCGCGAGGCCGGCTATCTCGCGACGGTGTATCGGAACGTCTATCTCGATATCGGAGAGGTGTTTCCCATGGTCAGCCGAGAAGGTCAAGAGAAGATCGTGCGGCAAACGCTTGAACTCACTCCGACAAGCAAGATTCTCTGGAGCACCGATGGCCATCACTTCCCCGAGACCTACTGGCTGGCGAATGTGCAAGGTCGCGAGGCCATTGAGAAGGTGCTCTGCGACTATGTCGAGCACGAAGATCTCACCGTGGCCCAAGCCACACAAGCTGCGCAGGACATCTTTTACAACAACAGTAATGCGCTGTATAATCTTCGTCTAGACGCATTGGGGCTGCTTTTGCGAGAGAAGCCTACAGAGCAAGATCAAGAGGTAAGTCTTTCCCGCCACCCCGGTGTGTAGTGCGCCTTCCCTCTCGCAACGACGCAAATTAGCAACGGCATTCATATCTGCCTTTCTCTTTCCGTCAGCGATATGGACTTCCAGAGGCAGGCACTTCAACGATTGTAAGAAGTAGGTGAAGCCAACACGAGCTTACTGCGCCACAATCCTGAGCTCCACCTCAGCTGCATCCTGCATCTCACACCGCAAGCGTTGCACTTCTGAAGCACAAGCGTACGGGGCTGATAGATGACCGCAGACGCAGACGCAGACACAATAAGAACCGCATCGCGCTCTCTCCATGCCATCACTGACGCCATCATACTAACGTGGGACCGTAGATTGACGATCCGAATACCGAGCGCCCAATGCCACACGTCAATGGCGAGGGTACGACCTTGGCCGGCCATGATATACCTCGGTCGCCGTATGACTCTCAACAGCTGACGCGCTTCACAACCGAGAATCCTGACATTCAGTTCGTCGTGGTCCAATGGCTGGATTACCTAGGCACGTTGCGGTCACGATGGCTCCCAATACACGCCTTCGACAAGCTCGTCCAAGCAGGCAACCGCATTGGCATCTCCAAGGGCAACTTAGGCACCCTGCAGAACGACAAGACGACGCCCGTATGCGATCCGGTTGGGCAGATACTGGTGGAGCCGGACCTTGACAGCCTGCGCATCATGCAGACCAAAGGCATGATCGGGCCTGCGGCATCCAGCTGCATGGCGCGTTTCACCGACGATGCCATGGAGCCCCTGAGCTTGTGTCCTAGAAGCCAGCTGCAAGGCTTTGTCGAGACGCTCGAACGAGATCATCACGTCAATCTGCTTGTCGGCTTCGAGATCGAAGTCACATTCTGCCGCCGCGGCGCCCTTGGGCCAAACGGGTATTTCGCGCCGCTCGACTCGAATCATGCCTGGGGTACACTCAGCGACGAACAAGTCGCCCACGCCTTCCCACTGATGGCCGCTATCTCTCTGGAGCTCAAAGGCATGGGTATTGAGATCGAGCAACTGCATTCGGAATCCGGCGCCGGGCAATACGAGTTTGTGCTCCCTCCTCTTCCACCCGTGCAGGCAGTCGACACACTCATCCAAGCTCGGCAATGCATCCAGCAGATCGCGGCTGCCCAAGGGCTGCGTGCAACGTACCACCCGCAGCCGTTTCCGGGCATCGGCACGGCGGCGCACGCACACGTGAGCTTGAACAGCGACTCGCTCTCCGCCGAGGAGCTGGAGAAGGCGGAGAAGTCTTTCTGGGCTTCTGTGCTTGCGCATCTGCCGGCTTTGTGCGCCTTTACCATGCCCCAAGCTGGCAGCTACGGGCGCGTGGTTGATGACGGCTGGACGAGTGGCACATGGGTTGCGTGGGGCACGCAAAATCGCGAAGTACCGCTGCGGAGGGTGGAGACCTGGGGAGTCGGCAAGGGCTCGAGATGGGAGGTGCGGTGCTTGGACGGTCTTGCGAACATGTATCTGGCGCTTGGCGCTATCCTGGGTGCTGGTCTGCAAGGCGTCCGGGAGGGTACGGAGATGGTTCTTATGGATTGCATAAGTACGTGTTGGCCGACTTCATCACTTTGTTGTCGGATCGCTGACTTTAGCTCTAGGCAACCCTTCGATATTATCTGATGAGCAGAAGCGCGAATTAGGCATTACGCAACGGTTGCCGACAAGTCTGGATCAAGCTCTCGAAGCTTTGCAACACGACGGCGACTTGGCCGATGCTCTGGCTACGGGGGTTGCGTCGCATTATCTCGCGATGAAGCAGGCTGAGCAGAAGATGCTCAACTTGATGCCGCATCACGAAAGGAAGCGGTGGCTGATGGAGCGATACTGATATCCCGATACTACAAAAATTGGCCGACCTCATACGATTACCGGGGGATTTGGCTTGGCGCTCCGCTGCTGTGAAGTGAGGTTGCTACAGGTGCGGGACGAAACACATCACATCTTATCGTTCATTGACCACATCCTCACACGTATTGTGGGAGTTCACTACGCATGTGTCTTATTGTTGTAGACCACAATGGACACGATATCTCTTAACCTCTTCGCGTTCTGCGTCTTTCTGTCTCACATTTCCATACACGACTTCACGATCTCAACTTCGCCATGGCATCCAGCACGAACACAACAACGTCCGACAGCATTGCGACACCCATCTCTCGCTGGCCGAGAGGTAGAGGTAAAGACGACGGTCCGAAGGCACCTCGCAGGCTGCAAGAGATCGAAGAGTTCGACCACGCTCCGGCAGCGATCGAATATTACGACCCAGCAGAGAAAGACCCAACAGAGAAAGACTCAAGCCCTGAGATTACGGCACAGGACGAGATTGATCAGCAACTGGTAGAGCAATACTGCGAGATCATCCGAAGCAACCGCGAGAAAGGCTACCGTCACCGACCCGCGGACACCAACGCAGCACCTCGGCGCAGGAGATCGCCGTGGTGGGCAGGCACCTACCTGGCCTGCGTACCGTTCTATGACCCTCTGCCAGCGGACTTCTTCCCTATATCTCCTCGGCGCCCGGCTATACCTCATCAGCAACCCGATATGCCTCATCAGCAACCCGATATACCTCATCAGAGCCCCGGACCCCACGCTCCAGAACGCAAGCGCGAGCGCAAGCGCAAGCGTGCAGTGTCCCCCGATCAGCTCGACGACATCCACCCCCAGCCGATCCCGGACGATATCATGCAGCTGGTCAACACCATCAAGCAACTCCCCATCACCAAGGTTGGCAGAAGTGGCGGCCACGACTTTCCCAGCCGCAATACACTCCGGACGTGCGCAGCTCTCAACGGCGAGACGAGCCGTAAAACGGGGTGCTTGAGGTTGGAAAGCAGAGGGGGGCGATTGAGGAAGTGGAAAGGGGATGAGAGGCTGTTCTCGGCGTCGTGGTGGGAGTACTTGTGTGTGGAGCATTATGAGAAGGGGCTTGTAGGAAAGGGGGGCGAGGGGGAGGGTGCGGGGGCGGTCGCAGAGCCGTCTGAGGAGGGGTCGGAGGTCGACGAGCCGAAGCCGGTGAAGCGCAGACGTGCCGCGGACTCGTCCGTGGTGGAAGAGGAGGAGGCACCGGCCAAGCGACCGAGGACGAGGAAGACCGTCCCAGCGAGCGCTGGACCGTCCAGTCTCGGCGGGCCAGCCGTCTCTTCGACGCCCGGCCGCAAGACCTGGAATTCCAGGTTCACTGCATGAGGCCGGGGAGGAGAGGCTGGGGCGGCAGCAGTCTCCTGCACGGCGGACGAGGTGAGGGGGTGCTGGTCGGCAGTACCAGAGCAGGTAGGAAAAGTGACGGTAGCAAGAACGATGACAGAGAAGGCTAGGCCGGGTTGGCGGCAGTTACGTGTGATAGCATTTTTTTAATCATGTACCGTTTGGAGAGTCTCCTGTGCAACGCACGAGGCGACGGGGTGCTGGTAGGTAGTACCCGGGCGGGTACGAAATGTGGCGGTAGCGAGATACATGACAATATGCCCCTTCACACGTCCTGAATGGCACCCAACGTCGCCCAATGATCCTTGAACTGACCGTCCACAGCGGTCAAGAAGTCCATAATCCTCATCTCGATCATCCCATTGGTCGCCGGCTTGCCAAAGATCTCACCGACCTGCTTGCCTCGCAGGACCTTGGTCGTTGCCACGACCTTGCCGTCGCTGATACAGTGGATGATCTCGATTTTCAGGTCCGTGATCGTCGAGTGGATGTATCGCATGATCGCATGCACGCCGTCGCGATGCGGCGACTGGCCGGGCTGTGCGGTGTGGTCGAAGAAGTCGGGGTGAGTCAACTCATCGATGAGGTCGAAGTTGCCGTTCTGTTGGATCTCGGTGACGAAGCGACGCATCAAGGCGACGTTCGTTGCGGCGCTCGATTCAGCGGACATCGTTGCGGATGGGGCTAACAGTGTGTCAGTGGGTGTAGAGGTATAGGGTAAGGCCACCTTACATCGATGGCTGATGAAGGAAGGAGTCTGAAGTGAGAACTGGGGTCGGTGTGCGACTTTGTCGGTGCTGGACTGGACTGTCGACTTTCAGGATCCATCGAGGCTTTATACGCAGCAATGATGCTGCCGCCTCTTCCCTCAGCAGACTGATCGTATTCGCACTACGCTGCGTACAATGTCAGCACGCTCAACGACT
The DNA here is from genome assembly GCA_005059865.1 of Friedmanniomyces simplex. Lineage (NCBI taxonomy): Eukaryota > Fungi > Ascomycota > Dothideomycetes > Mycosphaerellales > Teratosphaeriaceae > Friedmanniomyces > Friedmanniomyces simplex. The sequence goes on from NAJQ01000132.1 coordinate 34,246, forward strand.
CGAGGGAGCTGTATATTACTCGACCAATGGTGCGTGAGTGCTTCATGCAGCACCACATCTGGATAGCGTTATGCGAGACAACATCTGGCTGATTGCTCAGCAGGGCCATACCGCAAGGACTGCACAGCACAACACCATCACGAGGATTCCAATGACCTCGTCGGCTCCTCCGCGGCGGGTCCTCCTACCATGCCGGCACGGCAACGATGCGAATCCTGTCGTGCCTCGCAAAAGGCGTGCGACACGAAGCGCCCCAAATGCGGCAGATGCACGGCGAGGTCGACCGAGTGCAGATACCAACCCACCGACAGACATCTCTTCGTCGACCAGAACGGCTTCTCGGCCGAGTTGAGCCGTCGATCAGCTCGTAGGACTCGAGGACCCCAGACGTCAACCTCGCTCGACCTGGGCCCACTTCTGCCCGGAACATACTGGACAAGCCATTTCGTTGCGATCGATGCGCCCGCGATTCCTCTACTCCACGCACGAGCTCTTGATCCCAGCATTGCTGCCCCGCCGTCCAGCTCGTTAGACGATCGAGTACTTGCTCGCTTTCTCTCTCGATGGACGTCGGGAAGCACCTGCCTCGGATGTCAGGGATTCGTGGTGAGTATATATGAGGCCTCCACGCCCGACAGTGCCATGCAATCCATTATCAAAGCGACCGCATACGCGGACCTCGCCGTCGTCGAACGCCACGGCGTTTTCGCGTTCGAGTCATTCCAAGCGTACTTCACCACCTTGCGCCGGGTCCAGCACCAGCTGCGAAACCTTGAGAGGTCCAACGACACCGAGTCCCTTGCAACTCACGATATCTTCGCCGCGGTCCTGGTCCTAGACTCGTACGAAGTCAGTAAACTACCCAATGGGAGACAGGAGATGCAGCCGCTGACCGAGTGACTCTTCGAGAAAGCTTCTATACATAAGGCGACCGACACCGCTAGGCATCCACACGCTGGCCATAACCCGGCTCGTGGAGATGGGCTCGCAGAGTCATCGTATGCAAGACCAGCGAACCATCGCTCTCGCCCGAGCCGCAGCCCCCAGAATCCAGGCTCGGCAGCTCCTGAGCACTCAACCCCTCCTGGGCACGAGTATCCGGGCTATAGCACAGCTGGCGGAGAGTCCAGTCGATGCGCGCATCGCGCGCTTCGTAGCCGATGCTTGCGATGACATGCACGTGCTCGAGGCAGCGCAGAGGAGGTTGACGACGATTGAAGAAGCCACTGCGGCGCAAGCCGTCCGGCACTCAGCGAACGTGCTGTATGAACTTTTGCGGGAGTTGGAGGACTGGCTGGAGCATTGCGGCACCCTCGTTCTACCAGAATTGACCAGAGTCCCGTTGTACATCCCCGGAACGGTGGAGTGGCCCCTCCCCAGGAGTGCTACGACCACGACGATCCTGACGTGCGAACACATCTGGGTAGCTCGGGCTTGGACCTTGATCCATATGTGCTATGTCCGGATCTCGGACGCGCTCCTCGGGAGTGGGACACACGATACGGTGGTCCACGGGATCGACGGCGCATGCGGTACTATTGCAGGCGAAGGAGATAGGGTGCCGCAACTCCACGCCAGGCTCAACACAAGCAGTCGACTCCTGCTCGACCTGGCACCTTTCCTCATGGGCCTCACGGACGAATTCGGCTGCGCGAGGACGACCCCGGTACTCCAAGACACAGGCTTGTTGATCGTGCAGTATCCGCTCTGGACGATCGGCCAGAGCAAGTTCGGCCCTTCCCCGGCTACGAAGCGGGAGGCGTCGGAGCTGCTTGGCTTTATCGAGGAGCAACTGCGAGTCGTTGACCGGGTGACTTGAGGAGTAGATTAGCGAAATGACCTGGTCCATAATTTGCTGCGGTGTGAGCTGTCGAGACGGCTGTCTTCCCATTTACTGCTATTCACGAGGATACCGCTGCGTTGCTGCCGAGGAAATTGTCCCAGACCTCGTACATGCCTTCATCACCCACCTGCCAGGCCACGAGATACGAAATTGATGGAGACCAGCTCCTACATCGTCATCGTTGACGACGTACCGGCGTGTCGAGCATAGAAAGGAAAGTACATGCTCATCCGTCAACCTCTCCCGGTGGGAAAGCATCGCGGGGCAGTGACTGCTCGGCGTTGCAACGGAGACTGCTGCGAAAGTCCACGACTGACAGTACTGTGCGGCGATGAGTCGAGATCGTGGAGAAGAAAGAGGAGGTTGGGACGGGATGTCGACGTGATTGCAATCTCAATACTGCTCCCTGTTAACTTCCTAAGCACGAATGAAGGTCCCGGGCTCTGGCCGCACCCAAACCAAGCAACGCCCTCTCGCTCGTCGCTATGCTTGCCTGTGTCCCACGAACGCCGTAGTGAGAAAGACTCATGCCGACCTCTTCAATTTGATCGTCACCTATTGCACTCAAACTTCCTCATCCTCCCTCCTATTCGCTCGCGCTCCGCCCTTCCCTTTTACCTCTCAGCCCGCTGCTTAAGCTCTCCCCGGCCCACCGAGGAACTAGCCGCACCGCTCTCCCTCAACAGCAAATTCGCCCGCAACCATCCCGTCCGGCCCCTACCTAGCCCTCCCCCTCGCCCCATCGACATCTACCCCCCTGAGCAAATCCACCATCCGCCCCGCCTGGAAAATATTCGCATGGTAACTCGCCGCGTTAGGCAAGACCTGCAATAGCAACGAAACCTGATTAGGCAGACTCGGTGGTGCAGGCATCGAAGCGGAAGGTCCGTTGCCGTTGCCGCTCGCCATCATGGGTGGTGGTGGAGCAGCAGCTTCGTTGTTGTGGCCCGGGACGAAATTCTTGACGGCGAAACCGCCTCCACCTCCAACTCCTCCATTTCCACCAGAAGCTGAGTTGGATATCGAGTTCGTGGCAGCATGGCCCTGCCCCTGCCCCCCGCCACCACGTCTGCCGCCCTTGAGCGGCGAATCACCCCTCATGTACTTCCTCGGCCCTTCCCCGTCCGTGTCTTCATCCAGCGGCCGCTTGGGGGATGCCACGCCCAAGAATGGTCCATTGGGACCAAGTCGCAAAGCGCTACCACCAGCATCCTCCCTCTCCTGCACTCCCCCAGGCATCGGCATCGGCATCGACACAGGCATAGGCACCGGCACCCTGCCCCCATCCGGCATAGTGATCATGCCCCCTCCCACCATTCCCAAACTCTTAGCTCGCACTTGCTTCCCTGACAACACCAACTGCACCCCCAGCGCATCAAACCCCCTCATCTCAAACCTCTCCGCAAACACCGCCTCCTCCCTCCCCTCTCTCGCCGCCGCACCACCCGGACCTCCTTCCGGCATCAAGTCCCTCAACCTCCCCTCCAACTTCCTCACCTGCGCCAGATCCCCGTAAGCGCTCTCAAACCGATGCATATACCTCAACAGCACCCCGACTTTCCCTTTCCGCTCCATCTCCTCGTACTGCTTCGTGGCGCTCAAGATCTTCGTGACGGTCGTCTCGAAAACCACCCTCGCGTTCGTCAGGTCATTGACACTGATCAAGTGCCCGACATACCCCACCGCGAACTCCTCGTCTGTAGGGAAAAGTCGCAACCCTCGCTCAAAAATCTTCAACGCACTAGAATCCTTGTAGCAATGATGCTCCATCAACGCGGACGCCACATAAACATCCGCGCTCAGCTGCCCTCTCGGCCTCGCTTCCGCAAAAACGCCCCGGAAACCTTTCTTGGCTTTATTGGGTGCCCCCTGGCCTTGCACGCGGCGGAAGCAGCGCATCTTCGCGATCCATAGGGCGGAGATGGTCTTGCTGAGGAGTTTCTGATGCGCTTTCGTGGGGTCTTGGATGGCTTTCACGCGGGCCTGGAGCTGCTCGGCGCGGGTGAGGGGTTTCGTCCGCGGGGCGTCGACGGGGGAGTCGACGTCGGCGGTGCTGTCGTTGTCGTCGTCGTCGTCTCCCTTTGCGGCTTGCTCGGGTTCCTCTTCCGGAGGTAGGGAGGCGAAGTACTGTTTTACTTCTGCGATGGCTTTATCTCTCCGCTCTGTCGTCTTCTTGACCAAGTCGTAGAGGGCTTTGTGGCAGGGCTCGAAGACGGCTTCCAATTTCTCGCCATTCGCCACCATGACTTCGTCCGCTACGTTTCCCGTCTGCATGCCCTCTTCCAGCCGATCGGTCTTCTTCAGCGTAAGCAGCACGCTCTCGGGGTTGGCCTTCAATCCGTCGTCCAAGAACGCCTCCCCCTGCGCCACCATGTCCTCCGGCGCACCGACTTGCTCAAAACACCACTGCGCTGCGTCGTACCATATCCGCGGCCAGAAGCAGAGGAAAACAGTCGCCTGCTTGTACACGAACGTGATGCGTTTACGATACAGCGCGATGTCCTCCTCGCGCAAAACCAATGGGTCGCTCTTCTCCCACTCCACCCAAGCCCGCCACCTTTGCACCTGCGCCGCGAAAGCATCGTCGCCCTCGTAGCCCTCCACAGGCGGTAGCATAGGCACGAGTCTCCTGTCCAGCCCTTCCGTAATGGCTTGCACCTGCTTCTCCGCCGTGCGTGCAGTCATGTAATGCGGACTCATCTCCTGCAAGATCTTCCGGCCCGTAGCCTTGTTCTGCAGCATCTCGAAGCCATCATACTCTTTCCACAACGCCATCACACCTCCAGTCGGCACTTTGACCGCCTGCTGATAAGCCTTGCGCAACGCATCGACTTTCTGCAGGTCTTGCCATCCCGTACCGCCGAGCACGCCGGGCCCAGACTTGACAAAGTCGATGTAGTCGCGCCACAAGTTCGCCGAGTCTGGGTCATTGCCGACGGCGCCGATGACGTGCTCGAAGGCCGAGGTAATGGTGGTGCGGTTCACGCCTTGCGGATCCGGGATGAGAGGGAAGACGCGGCGGAGGTAGGAGAGGTATTCGGTCCAGAGCGGGAGGGAGGGGATGGCGAGGAGAGAGTTGCCGAAGAGAGGGTCGATTTTGTTGCGGTCGAATTCTTCGTGCTCGAGGGCGAGGTACTGAAGGTAGATCGTGGGCTGGCGGAACGTCAGCGAGTGACTTGACTTACGGCAGACACGATTTCAGGAACGCAGAGTGGTGGACTTGAAAGATTGGCAGTACGTACGCTCGTAGGCCAAAATTCCAGCATGCGATCGAAGACTCTTCGCGCATTGTCCCGCTGATCTTTGTCGCGGTAGTGCTGGATCAGCTCCCACCATGCTTCAACGTCCGCTTTTGGGTCCTCCTTGATGCGGTCCTCGAGCCGGCCCACCTTGTCGTGAGGAAGGCGCTGGGTGGTAGGTGTGAAAGGGACTGCATTGCTGTCCGAAGGGGCCGTAGTGCCGTTGACGCTCGGCTTTGGGGTCGCCGAGACGGAGACGGTGCCTTGTGTGCCGACAGCTGCTGCTGGTGAGATAGCAGCTTGCTTACCCTCGTCATGCTGAGCAGTGGTGAGTGAGATAGCAGGCTGGGAAACAGCAGATGAAGTGGTAGATTGAACAGCATCAGTGGGAAGGGGAGTGGTAATGGCGCTGATAGCAGTGGACCCATTGAGACTGTCGGCGTGAGGCTGTTGAGCAGCGGCAGAGTCTTGCGTAGGTTCACTAGCTATGTGTACATCCTCTCCCGCCGCCTCGTGCACCGCCACCGCGTCGAGGCCGCTCTGCACACCTTCTGCGCCACCCAGCTGTGATGGTGGTGGGAGGGCACCACTCATGCTTATGTCTTCTTCCTCGTCCTCGTCATCGTCACTCTGTTCGATTATGAAGCCGCCGACTGTCTTAGGCTTGGCCGCTTGCTCTTGCGCTTGCGGCTCGGCGGATGTCGCTTTCGATGCGCCGGGCATGTCTTCTGCGGGTTGCTGGTTGGTGCCGTCGCCGAAGTTGAAGGAGGAGGGATCGTAGTCGTCATCCTCATCACCGGCGTCTTGTTGGTCGTAGCTGTAGTCGCCATTGGTGTGCTGAACCTGTTCCTCACCCATATCCGGCAGACCGCTCGGGTCGTAGGCCGCCATGGCCGCGCGCTGCTGTCAGTAATGCGCAGTGAGTGAGTGTGAGCTCGGGGCGCGTGGAAGGCACGAAAGGTAGTGAGATCGCGCTTGCTCCAGGGAGCTGGAATATGATGGAGGCTGCCGACGAGCGGTGTCCAGGGCGACGCTGTGAAAATGAGATCTGTGGCAAACGTTGTTGTGCAATGGCTGTTGGATGTTGTCGCAAGGTGAAGGGAGGAAGGATTCATATGGGAAGCGTCAGGCCGAGGGCGGAACGTTCCGCTCGGTCGAAAACAACGCCACTCGACTGAGGCCACAACGGTGCAAGTGAATGAACAAAGAAGGCCCAACAACCGGGCTCTGATCAATCGATCTCCTAAGCCAGTCTGCCTCACTGCAAACCGATTACTCCTCTGCCTTCGACCCTCGCGCACCAGATAGCACACGGAACCCAATAGCCATACCCATCAGATCCCGAACCTACCCGGACCATAGAGGTTATGGAGACAGCAAGACCAACAGAGCGAAGACCATAGTGTAGCAGAAGACTCCCCCCCCCAGTAGGGCAAGATCGATTGTAGATCGAGACGATGCCGCCCCAAAGGCGAAGCACCATGCGGGTGCCGCCTTTCTTCCGGAAACTCTTCAAGTTCACATCCATGGACTTCGAGACGGTATGCTGGACCGTGTCCACGATGAAGGGGAAACAGAGGGAGTGCTGAGCGTATCCAGGCAGTATGGGAGATGACCCACCTCATCATCGCCCCTAAAAAGGTGTTCCGAAACATCTACTACCATGTGTGTAACCCCCCGCCCGGTATTCGCCACTACACGACACCGGACCATTGCTGACATTGATTCCTAGAAACGTGCGCCCACCCTGATCCCCCTCCCAGCAGGCCGTAGACGGGGATGAGCTCGAAGAGGCAGATACAGAGGAGGATGGTGTGGCTGGGTTTCAGGCGCAGGAGGCGGCTGGCGGTTGACCAGGTGAAGGCGCCCGCGATGCCGGAGAGGGTGACGATGACGTTGAT
>NAJQ01000132.1:41248-52916 GCA_005059865.1 Friedmanniomyces simplex
CCCCCCCAGTAGGGCAAGATCGATTGTAGATCTAGACGATGGCGCCCCAAAGGCGAAGCACCATGCGGGTGCCGCCTTTCTTCCGGAAACTCTTCAAATTCACGTCCATGGACTTCGAGACGGTATGCTTGACCGTATCCCCGATGAAAGGGAGACAGGGGGAGTGCTGAGTGTATCCAGGCAGTATGGGAGATGACCCACCTCATCATTGCCCCCAAAAAGGTGTTCCGAAACATCTACTACCATGTGTGTACCCCCCCCCCCGCGGGTATTCGCCACTACACGACACCGGACCATTGCTGACATTGATTCCTAGAAACGTGCGCCCACCCTGATCCCCCTCTCGACTAACACCTAGCTCACCCCAACACAGAAACGAAAAACTCCTACCACCGCCCCGACCCAGCCTTCACCTACCTCCTCGCCCTCTTCTCCCTGCTCGCGGGTCTCGCCTGGGGAATCGCCTACGCGCCCAATACCCTCGCCACCCTCCGCATAACCGCCGTTTTCGTCCTGGTCCATTTCCTCGGCGTCTCGCTGCTCGTGGCGACGGGGATGTATTTCCTTGTCGGACGCGTGCTGGGTAGAAGGCGGCGACAGGGCTTATTTGGCCCGCCGGGAGATGCTGTAGGCGCTGCGGGGGAGGAGGTATTGGAGTTTGGATATTGTTTTGATGTACGTGCTTATTCCCACCAGCATGGTGGATCTGACTGGTTTGTGCTGATATGATGCACAGGTCGCCATCCGCGCCTTCCTCCCCCTCTGGACCTTCCTCTACCTCCTCCAATTCCTCCTCCTCCCCCTCATCGCGCAGGACTACTGGGTCTCGAATCTCTTCGGGAACACCATGTACCTGCTAGCCCTAAGCTATTACTTCGTCATCACGTTCCTGGGGTACAACGGTACGTGTCATACCCAAAATCAGCACCCCCACCAGCACAGTCCCTCGCCCAAAACGCTGGCAGGACTGATCCTATACAGCTCTACCCTTCCTCAGCCGCACAGAGGTACTCCTAGCGCCTATACCGGTTCTGGTGATCCTGTGGATCATCAGTCTTTTCACTTTCGACTGCGCGACGAATTTGGCGCCAGTGCTGTGGTGTGGGGTGAATCTGCGGAAGCCTGTATGATATGGTGTTTCTCAAAGCGTCAAAGCATGTACAGCTAGCAGATCGATTACAATAAAGTGTACCGCATACTCGTTTCCGGTGCGGAACGCCTTGGCCGGTCACCGCGTGCAAGGTGCTGTACTGCGAGAAAAACGGCCCTTAATCGGCATCAGGACTGTTATGGATAGACGTCGTTGCACCTTCGTCCCTCCCAAAACAGTCCCTGCGCTGCTACGACCACCTCTGGCAGCTCTAGACCACGAATAAAGTCCGGGAGGCCGGCTCTCGTCTCTATACCTACTTTCGAGCACCGGGTAGCTAGAGCTGCTGTCACTCGCACCGCGTAATCACGACCTCGATACCCTCGGCGGCAAAGACGAATTGGCATCAGTCACAGTGGCACAGGCATGGAAGAGAGAGGCCAGCAGACCTCATCCCACTCAACTGAAACACCATCACCGCCCCCTCATCTCCCGCGCCAAGTGCCACCGCCTCCTGCTTCCCCCTCTCCACATCCACAAACCACATAATCGGCACAGGAACCCCAATCAACACGGCCAAAAACCAAAACGCCGGGCGAATATCCCCCGTCGCATCCGTGATCGCCCCCACCACCGCAGGACCAAAAACACTACTCCCCTTATCCGTGATAGCATACAACGCGTAAAACGCCGCCTCGCTCCCGGGAGGAATCAACTCCCCGAACAGACTGCGGCAGTAACTCGATAGCCCTCCCAACACGAGCCCGTAGACGGCGCCGAGGGGGTACATCTCCCATGGCTGCTGCAGGCCGAAGGAACCATAGCGCTGGATCGCGGGGATGTACCCCAGCAGGCCGTAGACGGGGATGAGCTCGAAGAGGCAGATACAGAGGAGGATGGTGTGGCTGGGTTTCAGGCGCAGGAGGCGGCTGGCGGTTGACCAGGTGAAGGCGCCCGCGATGCCGGAGAGGGTGACGATGACGTTGATGAGTGCTAACGCGGAGGGTTGCATGCCGAGGGTGGTTTTGGCGAAGAGGATGGCGGTGCCGGAGATGGTGGCGATGCCGTCGGAGATGAGGAACCAGGCGGCGAGGAAGAGGGTGAGGTCTTTGAGTTTGCGGGCGCGGAGGATGGTGTGGGCGAGGTTGAGCCAGGAGTAGGCGAGGTAGGCGGGCCAGGTGCGGTTGGGGTGGGTTTGGCCGGGTTTGGTGGGGGGTAAGGGGGGTCCGGGGCGGGGGCGGAGGAGGAGGGCGGCGGGGAGGGTGAAGGCGAGCCACCAGAGGCCGATGGAGAAGAGGACGAGGCGGAGGGAGAAGAGGGTGGCGCCGGTGGATTGGAGGATGGCGATGGAGAGGAGCTGGACGATGACGGCGGCGATGTAGCCGATGCCGACGCCGTAGGAGGAGATTTGGGTGGAGAGGCGCATGTCGGGGGAGGAGGCGGAGTAGGAGGCTGCGTATGGTGATGTCTCCTCACTTGCAAGCAGTTCTGCAGTTGGCGTGTCCCTGAGTAGAGGCTCGTTTGAAGATTGGGAGTCGTCGAGATCGCCCTATGATCGTATTCAGCCAAGGGCTATTGCTATGAGTGCTCTCAGCTAGAAAGACAGTGGAGATAACATATGACGTGAGATTGCTCTTTCTACTAAGAGATGACAGCACGGGAACTCTTTGTGGTAAATGATTGATCAACAGTTCTTGTGACATACGAGACGAACGAAGAAAAGCCGCGCCCACTGACCTCGTCGTCTTCCGCGAGCAGCCGTGCCGACCCTCCACCACCATACGCTCGAACGTCTGGATGATGCCTCACAAGCACCGGCAAGAACGAGTTGAGCAGCACGAAACTCGCCCCAAACCCAACATTGCCGATCATCGCCCACAAACTCCCCAGCAAGTAGACCGCCGGCGTCACGGGCAGGAACAGCATCGTCGCCACGCTGCCCATCACAGCAAAAGCAATGAGCAGCGTCTTCCGATAGCGTCCGTGATCTGCGGCGCCGGACATGGTGACCACAACCAAAGCCTGCAACAGCACGCTGATGCTGAAAGTATACATCGCGAAGGAAGCCGTATTGACCTCGTTCCCCAAAATCCGGACAACGCACTGCTGGACGCCATGCTTGTTAGTATCCGGAGCATCGCGTCCACCGACTCCTCCCTGAGGGACTCTGCAAGGTTTCGTGTGGTCGTCGGCCAGCACCGCCGTCGCGGAACCCCGGGCCAGATCCTCGAGCGTGATGGGGATGAAGGCTCCCAGGCCGCAGACGACGAAAACCTCGGCGGCGAAGCTGTAGGTGTAGAAGCCGAGGAGTTCTCGGCGGGAGGTGGGACGCGTGTCTTCGCCTGGGTAGGCGGGTTCACGCGTCGTCTCCGCCGCCGGCGGTTCGGCGGGGCCTAGGGAGCCCATGCTGCTGCTGCTGTTGGTGTGGCGGGAGGGTGAGGTGGAGTGCTCATCGTCGGCGTCCCCGTTGTCGCTCGTGGAGGAGTAGGGGGATGGCGTGCGTGGGGTTGGTTTGGTGTGGTCGGGGGTGAGGTGAGATGCTCTTGGCTGCTGCTGCTGCCGAGGCACCATTTCGGGATCTTGGTCAAGCCATGGCAACGCCCTCGCTCTCCACGCTCGCGAACACGATGGGTGAGGGGAAGCATGAAGCTGTGCGTATGAACTTCTAGACGGCGATGAACGTGGCTATCTACTCGTCTATATGTAGGAAGTACACGGCGCTCAAGGCGATAAGGCGCAACAGAAGATGGTGTGGACTAGTGCGCATGATCCCCCAACTAGCGAACACGGACCTGGTCAAGCTGCGAGAGCTGTCTTGCGTCTTCGAGAGTAGTGTGAGTGATGTAGCGATAGCTTCATGCCGTGGCAAGTACTGTAAGGTAGGCCAGCAGCCCTAGCATCACTCGTCGGTGCCCCTCGTTCGCGAGACATATGGTCGCATGGCAGTAGTAGCGCCCTGGTCAGAACCCCTCCCATCCCAGCGGAACCCCCCGAGTGAACGTGTCTTTGCCCATACGAGAGACAACTGTCAGCCACCTGTTGCCATATGTGGACCTGGTCGTACTTACGGACGCGTATATGCGGAAGCAGGTGGAAGTAATTCGAGCGTCCCGGGTCTGGTCGAGTCGACGTAACCCACAGCCTCGTAGATCATAGGTATGTGAATGCTGGTATTGTCGATCTGTGCATTCGCTGTCCCAGTAGATGAGCGTCAAGCCCAAAATACAGCGCCGGAGTGAGTACGTAGAGGCAAGGTTCTCAGGTGTATCCCACCCGGGAAAGACAAAGACAAAAGAGGCGGAGGGGGAAGCCGCGGCGGCGGGAGGTGCCGAATAGGGCAAGCGCCTCCGCCTCCGACTGCAGGGCACTGAGGGACGCATTCCTCACCTGAGGCTACACTCTCGACTGCGATACACGTTCACCTTCACCAAGGTACACACCAGCATGCTTGAGTCCGGCTACATGACGTTGATGGGACAAACGAGCAAATGACCGGAATCTGCTGTCTCGAGCGCTCACCTGTCCGCAACTATTGTTGAAGCTCATACCACCCTGCCGGACGTCACGACCGTCAATCACCAAGCCTCGCGCTCCACTACACCACTCATTTGCTCGACGCCGATTTCACTCCGAACCTTCCCAATCAACACGCTGCACTCTTGCGCCTCAATCACAGAACACGGCATCAAGCGGCGACCCGGCGGGAAGTGGGCAGCGAAGCCTGACATGGTCGAGCGGACTGGACATCAGCCAAGATAGAGCCGGCAGACGGGCGGCACGAGGAAGCTGCGGTGGAGGTGGTCGGCGGCGGCGGTGAGGCGCGAGGCGAGGGTGGAGTGGGGCATGGGGAGATGCCAGGGTTGACCAGGATGGATGAGCAGAGCGGAGTCGGCTCGCAAGAGCTGAAGAAGGAACGGAGTAATGCGCAAGGAGCAGGCGCAAGCTCTGTGGCTCAACCTGTGTCTGGTCACGCAACCGCGCTACCAAATGGACAGCTTGGGCTGGGCGAGAATGGATCGGTACCGAGCGGCATGCCCGCCGGCAACGGAGAGGTCGCGATTGCAAACGGCGAGCATGCGGATACCACCATGGATTTCGCAGGACCAGAAGGCCCACCCCGGATAGAGCAGCCATGGCGGAATGAGGACAAGAACAAACATCTGGGCAAGCTGATGGACCGGCTCGCCCAGCAGTGCTACATCGACCTGAACAAGACTCTCACCGACATGACAGCACAGGATGAAGCAGCAGGAGGTGCGCCCAAGGCAAATGGCCTGTTACCGCAGGGCTCGGTGGATACGTCAGAGGTCAGCCTCCGGAAGAAGCGGGCACTCATGGAGTTCGCGCACGACCAGCGAGATCGCTTCACCAAGACCCTGGTGCTCTCGGACTGGAGCAGGAACGCCGAGGAAATGGCGAACATAATCGACGTCAGAGTATGGCAGGAGACCCAGCGGAATGCGTATACATTTGCAGCGAACGGCATAGCCGCGACGAAGATCAAGTCGATCAATTTCAAGGTCCCCGCGCCGAACATCGTCGGCGCCATGGAGCTTCTCGGGACAGGCAAGGCTTCGTGGGTCCCGGATATGGGATACATTCCACCCAAGCGGTTGACAGCGAAGCAACTGCTAAAGACGCTCAAGAATATGAACGTCACGATCGCGACCCGGCTGAACTTGCACGATGAGCTGCCACCCCATATGCACGACTTCAGCGTTGCTAACGGACGCGCCACCTTCACCGTTCAAGACGAGTTCGAAGTAGACCTCTCGGTCGCAGATGAGGAGATGACAAGCCCGTTCTATTTCATCGACATCCGCTTCCTCTTCTCACCCAGCTCGAAAGTACTCAACAATCAAGTCCGCGCCCATCTCGAGCAGCAAACGAACCTTGCGCTCGCGACCAAGGGCCTGCAAGGGTGCTACGATTTCCTGCACACCTTTGTCCTGACACACAAGATCAACGTCATGCGAAGTCAGGCAGCGGAGCTGATCCGTGGGAAGTGGTTCGATTGCATCAAAGTCGAGCATATGCGCCGGAACCTCGTTGTGCAGTACTGGGCTGGCATGCCGGGTCCGAAGAGCTGGTTCGAGATAGGCATCAGCAGTGGCAAGTCGAAGAAAGCGAGTTCTTTTGCATCGAGGAAGGCTACGCCGAGACTATCCGTGCGCTGGTTTAGGAAAGGGCAGGAAGTCAAGGATGAAGTGTTGGCCTTTGACTGGGAGACGCTGAGCTTGGAGCGGTGCTTGATGTTGGTGATCGGGAAGCACTGCTTCGGTAAGCTCGGTGTCGCTCGCGATATGCTGCATGCTCTGGCGGCCGAGAGGGGTGCGAGTGCCGTGCTGGAAGCGGACTTATCTTCATCGTCAGAGGACGTGGCGCCGGAGGACTGCGCGCTCACGATTCGTCTGCCCTCCCTGCGGAAGCCTTTGAGTGTGCGGTTGGAGCCCGTCACTGGCCTCTTCTCCATCTCGCCACCCACCAATGCGACTCTGCACAACGAGCGCATACTGAATACCGACCCGCAGGTTGATGTGGCCCGCCTACTCGCATCGCTCTTGTGCGCAGTCGTGCAAGAACGAATACGGAAGCAAGCGGAGCTACTCGACTGGCGAATCATCCGGATTGCGGCCAGTGCGAAGCCAATTTTCGGGCAAGACGTCTTGCAGCAGACCGTGTTCAACGTACCCGGCTGGGGTCAGCAATGGGTGCTTGCTGTGAGCTTCGGACTGGGCGGCGAAAGATGGTGGGTCATACAGCTCAGGGAGAGCGGGCCGGGCGAGGGCAGCAACACTGTCCGGAAGGAAGTGATCACCACCCGCGAGCTTGTCGTCAAGGTATGCTGGGCGAGAACGCCACGGATTCGTCACGCGCGACACTGCTTGACATCGAGCGGTTGGCGGTAGCGGAGGTGTCGTACGCTGTGCTGTCGCAGCAACTCCGCAGCATGCGGATACCGCATCACATCGAAAAGCCTGTCCAGTCCGGGAGCGATGACACCAGCGCGCGGCAGCAAAGTACTGGAGCAGTGTATCTGCAGTTTGCGGCGCTCATGCGAGACGTACGCGACAAGTCCTGGGAGGCATGGGCAACGGAATCCATCCGGCTATCACATCGCGGCATCGAAGAGTCAAGCGAAGCGATGGATGCCGATGGCAAGCAGACACTGATACGGCATGATCTCCGTCTGAACCTTGCAGCCGGAAAAATGAAGCACCTGCAACAGCATCTTACGAAGTCCCGTGACAAAGACGTCGCGATGAACGCTAGCGGAGGTCTCGCCATCCGGCTTCGCACACCCTTTGGCGAGCCGTTTGTTGAGCACATCCAGACTCGGCTGCGGAATATCGAGCGCTTGGATCGCTATGTGACCACCCTGCAGAAACTGCGCTACACTCTCACCACCGTGAGTATGGCGAAGCTGGCCTTTGTGTATCGCGCTGCTGCACCAGCTTTGCAAGCTCAGCTGAACTTCGCGAGTGACAGCACTCGGCCCATACGGCTGAAGCTGGAGCCTGCAGACAGTAACCCACACCAGCGCATCCGGGTCATGCTCGAGCAAGGCCTGAACAACGGGCAACAAGACTCGTTCCAGCTCTTTGCTCAATTCCTGACGTTCACGATGCCTACACTGCAGGCCCTCGAGCGTATCGAGAGTGCTCACATGGCGCAGCGGACGGTCGTCGTGAGGATCAGGGGCGCGACGTGGTACACTCTTGCGTACAAGGTTCCGTTGCCTGCGTGTGTGTTCAGTATCAGGCTTCGCCCGAAGCGGCAGGGCAATAAGACGATGGCGCAATGGCACGTGGAGAAAGTCAAAGAGCAGCCGGACGGCGCCGCCGTTGTTCCGGAGGAGCTTGCGAAGGGATTGAAGGCTTTCTGGCAGGGAAGGGGTGAAGGCTGGGTCGGTATCGGGAGCGGTGCGGTGGCTGATACCGCTGGTATTGGCGCCGTGCTCGAGAGACTCGATGAGCTCGTCCGGGCCTCCGATGCGGCGCCTACTGCAAATGCAGGATCCGAGAGGCCGGCGGCAGGCGTTCCTGCGGGCACCGAACAGCAGCAGCAGCAGCAGCAGCCGCCCCAACCGCTGCCGCCGCAGGCGAAGGAACCGCAGAAGAAGCCCGCCGTGAAACCCGCCGCCAAGCCCGCGAAGCCGGCCGCGAATGGGAAGAAGAAGAGTGAGCCGGAGTACATCGAGCTCGACTAGGCGTCGGGTCTCTTCGACGATGAAAAGGCTCTTAGCTCCTGGGGTTGTGAATTTTAGCGTGGGCGTTCGGGATGAAGGCTTGGGGTTTGGAAAGGCCGATACTGGCCGGGGTCAGGAATGGGATGGGATTGGGTGGGATGGGATCTGGTGAGATGGGATGGGTGAGTCGGTTTTGTGTTGCTTGATGTTTTGTGCTTGTACTCTACTATACCACAAAGCGCGCCGTTGCTATGGCTTGCGCATGCGAATGATGCGAGGGTGGGGTTTTTTGGGGGAAGGGTTGTTAATGAGTTTATGATGTGAGTAGGAATGAAAAAAAGGTACTTTTATCCTTGCGATTGGAGAATTAGGTTGTTCGCTCCGCGTTGTGGCAGTCACTTCGACTTCTAAGCAATCGTCTCTGAGAGCGTGGGGTATTGACACTGGCGCAAAAGACACTGACTGCATTGCGCAGCGTGGCACTCTGGGACCCGGTATGCAAGCGAAGAAAATAAGTCTCTCGCGCACAAGCAATGACCCCCCCTCGCCTTAGCCATTCGGCCTCCCCTTCGCATCATCCTCCCCAGCATCCTTGCCCGAAGCTTTCTCCTTCCTCCGCTCGTTCACGTCCCAATTGTACACACGCGCCGTAGCGACCTCCATGGTCTGCTCTGAGTCAGCATGCCGCGCCTACGCATGGATAACGCTCACTACGCTTGACTCAGCTTACCGTGACCTGCTCCCTCAAGAAATCCAGGTCCTCGTCGCAGTTCTCGAGCGAAGACTGCGCGGCTTCGAGCTTGGACTGCAGGAGTGTTTCTGCTTCGGGGAGGGGGTAGGAGAGCATTACGTTGGCCTGGGAAGGGTCAGGAATCTACGTCCGGCTAAAAGGGGGAGTGACTGTGAGACGTACGCCGAGCCAGAGATAGACCTCCTCCGTCTTCGGTACTTTGGCCTTGGCGTAGAGAGTGTCGTTCAGCTCGAAGAAGGATTCCAATGGTTCGGTGTCCTCCTGCACTTCTTGTTAGTCTGGGCAACGGACGAACCGCGATCACGATCGTACTTTACGATCCGACAAAAACTTCACCGTCTCGAGCGTCTTCTCGATATCCGGGATTTTGTCTCGCAGGCCGACTGCTCGCCGCGAGGTGTTCGCCTCCATGTACTGATATTTGCTGGAAGATTAAGAGTCAGTACTGCGTGGTAGGGTTCCGCGAGCACCATCAAGACATCTTGCGTGAAGCAATGGCTTACGATATCATCTCCTGGAAGCTCTTGAGGCAGCCCTCGACGTCGCTCCGTGAGGCGACATAGTCCTCGACCTTGTCCACGAAGGGTGCGAACGGGATGCCGCGGGGGTTGGTCGGCGCGGTTTTCTTGCTACATTGGGTGTCAGAGCCGATTGTTTTGGAACAAGAGTGAGTAGGGGTAGTCTGCCCTCCCTTCGTGATCTCAGCCATCTAGTATTGGACGCAAGAGTTGATGCTTCGCATATGCCGTTCATCTGTGTGAGGCTGAAGTTTAGTCTTGTGCGCCACACCATTTCTAAAGAGCGCCCCTTCTAACGAGCATACCGCTTTGTTTACTCCGAGCGGCGCGTCCTTTCAAGTCGTTCGCTACAGCAACTGAGACTCTCTCGTCTCAGCCCTGATGGCACCCCTCTGACGGCACGGAAGCTTGACGACATGGTGGACGACGGCTATGAGAACATACCGGTGCAAATCCCGAAAGGCGAACTACTTGGCTGTGGAATATCCGCCATAGTAGAGCTCTTACCGAACGGCAACGTCGTGAAGTCGCCTTGGAATGGGGAAGAAGCGGAGGAGTGCCGCCAGGATCTGTCGCGGGAGGCCGCGATATATGCCAAGATCTACAAGGCCTTTGGCGAACACGATCGCTTTGTGCGGTTCATCGCCTTTAATGAAGAATCGAGCGAGGTCATCTTGCAATACATGCCGAACGGCACGTTACGCGACTATCTGCACTCGCATGGTGACTGCATATCGCATCCGCAACGATTGCGGTGGGTCTCAGCAGCTGCCGAAGCCTTGGAAGCACTGCATTCCATCGAGGTCATACATTGCGACTTCTCCCCGAAGAACCTACTACTCGACGCGGACCTCACCCTCAAAGTCGCAGACTTCGGCTGCAGTGCGATTGTCGGCCAGCCGTCTTCTGGGATGGGCTCCTGCAGGTTCTACCCACCGCTGGATTGAAAACAGCGACCCATGCCCTTACCACACATGCAGTATGACCTCTTCGCTCTCGGATCAACCATCTACCACGACATGATGGGGCACATTCCATACGAGGGCATCTCATCTCGCTTTGTTCCACGCCTCATCAGCCTACGGCAGCTCCCCGATCTAAATGAAGTGGATGTGCGGGAAATCATCAGAGAATGCTGGCTAATTCAAGCTACGTCCGCGCAAGACGTCCGCCAAAAGATGCAGCTGTGGGTATCTGCCCATGGCAACCTGTCCTGAAATGCAAAGCCATCGGCCTCGTCGTCGATGCCGTAGTGCCTCTGCAGCGCGTCGTTAATTCGCTCGCTCGGGGACACTGTCCATCCCCTCCCACCGAGTAGCCTCGCCATGGCTTGGACGCTGCACTGTAATCATGTCCCAGCGATTCTTACTCGGAAGGGATGTCGGTCGACCATCTGCTGCCATTTTGGAGCTGGAGATGGAGGTGAGTGACATGATGGCGTTGCTGTGCTACGAGTGAACGAAAACGTGCCTCACGTTTAGAATGGATATCGTGTTCAATATATAAGTGGCGGCCATGTTACGTAAGCAGTGCTCTTGCTAACGCGGGGGACCCGAGCGTGGTCCAGAGCAGGGCGTGGACCAGAGATCCCAAGGTACAACCACATTCTAGTCATTTTCTCAACAACCACTGACTCAATTGACTTGAGATTGAGACATATCATACATTGGCATCTACTCTACAACTCTACATGTTCTAATAGTGTGGCCTTGTTGACCACATCTGCTGCATGTTGGTGATCTCTTTCTTGGCCTTGGCACCTCCTCCCTTACTTCAGCTTCAATATGGTCTTGATCAATCGTAGTTTGTACCTCATTGACTGACAAGGCATGGTCTGACCTGATGACCTTCCTCTTCCTCTTTCTACGTATGTGCATAGCCTCATTAGCCTGTTGTAGAGCAGAAATCTGTGACTGCACTAGAGCTGCTGAGGTGGCCATAATCTGTGCACCTTTTGCAAGCTGGTCAAGAGCTTCATAGATTGGAGTTGGTGAGCTACTCTGATGCCTTTCAAGCCTCTTCTTGATCAGTGTAGCCTGCTTGTCTACTTCTTGGGTATTGCTTGGTGTCTTGTGCACCATGACTCTTGAGAGGGAGGTAGACTTGGAGACCTTGGCACT
>NAJQ01000133.1:0-52911 GCA_005059865.1 Friedmanniomyces simplex
GGTGGTATGTTCTGTGGGGGGTGGGGGGCTGTTTAATGGGGTTATGCAGGGGATTGAAGGTCGATCGGCTTGGGAGGGGACGACGGTGTTGGCCATGGAGACAAAGGGTGCGGATTCTTTGGCGCAGTCGTTGGAGCAGGGGGAGTTGGTTACATTGCCGGGGATTACTTCGCTTGCGACGAGTTTGGGCGCTACGAGGGTTAGCGAGCGAACTTTCGAGCTCGCGAGGAAAGGGCAAGAGTCGGGGAGGGTGAGGAGTTGCGTGCTGACGGATGCGGAAGCGGCGATGGGGTGCTGGCGGTTTGCGGATGATGAGCGGACGCTTGTAGAGCTGGCGTGTGGAGTCAACGTCGCTTTGTGCTATGGTGGAAGACTGGAACAGGCGCTGGGTCGGCCGGTGGGGAGGGAGGAGAAGGTGGTGATTGTTGTTTGTGGGGGCCAGAATGTCACGACGAGTATGGTGGAGGGGTGGAGGCGGGAGTATGGGGATCTGGATGAGGATGTGACGACGAATGGGTATGCTGAGTGCGTGCCTAGTACGGTAACGGCGCCGGATAGAGCTTGAAGAAACTAGTGTTACATAGACTGATAGAGACCAGTGGGTATCATCCCATACGCCATTCCGAATCCGAGCGCCCAGAACCCTCTTTCTTTTCATGCCACGTCAGCAACAGCCTGCTTCAGCTCACCCAGCCCGAGTTGATCCTTCCTATACGCCCAGTAATTCTTCCTGATCGGATCATACCGCGAAGCCAGCAAGTCCAGCGCTCGCCCCGCCTGCTCCTTGCCATCCTCCTCCTCCGCCAGAATATCCGCTAGCAAGTCCAACGCGAAACTCGACCGCACCGCATCCGGCCGATCCAGGCTAGCATACTGCTCCGCAATCCCCTTCAACTCCGCCAGCGGCTTCCCACACCTCCTCATAATCCCCCGCAAATAATTCCACGGACTCTGGTTCTGCGCCACCTTCCCTATCGCCTCCTCCGCAAACCCCACCTCCCTCGCCCGGACCTCAGGATCGCCCACCCCCGCCGCCCCAGCTCTCCCATTCACCACGAACCACCGATGATTCCACGCGCTATTATTCCGCACATCCTCCCCCAACATCCGCTCCGTGAACTCCAGCTCCCCTGCCTCCCACAGATCAAAGCGTTTAACGAGCCACTGCCGATAAGACCAGACATGGTAATTCTTCGCGTCCTTCTCGAACATCCTCGCCACGAACTCCGTCTCCCCCCCGCACTCGCCCAATTTATCCACGACGAGGTTCCGATGATGCCAGATCTGATAGTTCTTCTGATGCGCCAGCGCCGTCTCGTTCAGCCACTCCAGCTCCTCGTGTAAATCGCTGTTGAGAGCGAAGAGGCACTGCGCGCGGTACAGCCAGACGGTGTAGTGGGCCGGGTTCATGTCGATCAGGTCCTCGGTGAGGTCGAGGGCGCGCGGGGAGAACTCGTTGGCGGCCATGAGGGCGCGGAGGTAGGACATGGTTTCCTCGTAGTCGGCGCTGTAGGCGATTTGGGCGAGGGGGTGGGAGCCGCCTTCGTCGGTGGGGAGGGGGGTGAGGTCGGACCAGGCGGGGTCGTCGGCGTATTTGCCCATGGTAGTGGCGGTGTTGGTGGTGTGTCTTGTGGGTCTGGAGTAAGGGTGATTGATTTCTTCACGACTAATATAGGCAAAAGGGAAGGGAAGGTGTTTGTATGCAGGGAAGAGAAGGTTGTTTGTATGCAGGTCAGATACTAGTAGTGGAGCATAGTGGGGGTGAATGTAAGGGACCTGGAACAATAGTAAAGCTTCTACAGGAACACGTCCAACGACACTCGTATATCGGACAACCATGACGAGCCATTCGATGCTCACGACGCTATCCGTGCTCTCTCCGATGCCCAAGGCTTGTGACGGGAAGTCACACACCCAATCGTCAAGGGCGGCGTTGCCATCACAGCAGTGCCCACTTGAAGCCCTCCGCATAGTCCTCATCATCGACGGAACTCCACGGATCGCCATGGCGCTGCTCGTTGTGGTCATCCCACATCCCCAATTCTTCATCGAGATCTATTTTGCCTGCCCTCTCGGTGTCCGCATACGGGAACAAGCACCACAATCAACCAGGACTCAAGCCCGTCCGTCGAGACACAATGGGAGCACCTTACCAGGATGATAGACGCAGTCTTCCTCGCCATTCATCTCCACATTATACCCCTCCTTACAACTCACACACGTCCCATAGAGCCTCCTCTTCCATGTCGTACTCCCAGGCGCATTCGCCAGCAATACCCTCGAAGCTATCGTGTGCGCTTGCGGGCTCTCACGACAGAGAGTGTTCATAACCATACGCAAGCGTCCAAGCGATGCACTCGCGATGGCGACCTCGACATCGGCAGCTTCGGGTGCTGGCGAAGGTGAGACAGACGACGATCGCGACTCGGAATCCGCGTCCAACTCTACGTATGGTCAGCATTCATGGAGCTGCCGGATGACTATATCAGCGAAGGCGTACCACGGCTGTCGCTGCTGCTGGCATCCTATGAAGACATTGCACGTTTGTCGGCGAGGGAGACTCCGCGTATGTGATGCCTACCTGCCGCCTCGAACCCTGCTCAACCCGCGCGTGTGCACGACCCATACCACACGTAATCACGTGGACACTGTGAAAAAGCGTACAAGATGCGTTCAATCCGGAATCCCTCAACGACCCACAGTTGCACACCAATGATCTCCTATCGTCCGACTTGCACCATTCTCGAAACTGCTGCCTTGTCCCGGCAAAAGGGTATCAGGATATCCTGGCTCGTCTCCTCGGAAGGCCACAGCATGATCACTGATAGCCAGCAAATCTCTACTTGAGTACCGCTGCCCTTTATAACGGTTGCTGGGATGGTATCAGAATTTGCTAAACATGTAGTAGAGGAGTATACTCACATCACTACTTGGGACTGTGCGAAGACATCTTCGTCATGATCCACTCTGATTGGTCCACCATGTCTCCAGCGACGACTAGAGACTTAAGTCCTGCCCTTGGAGCCGGTCAGGATTTCGTTGCAAGCGTGCAAAAGCTGTGCAAGTTGCGTGCTGTCGCGTGCGGTTACGACCGTTCACTCGAGTCTTGTAGGCGGAAGTGCGAGCAGCACCCATGTTGAGGCGACCCTTGCATAGTACTCCTTTGCGCGCTCTAAGAAGCAAACAGTGGGAAATCCAGAGCATCCCCTTTGCGTGTCAACGGGCATTGCTGGCCTCCTTCCAATTATCGAGCCACATGCGAGCTGATGAAATCGTCAATGAAGCTGAAGTAGCCCGGCTCCGTGACCGAGTTATTGTGGTCCCCATATGGTAGCTCCTTCCAGACAACAGTCTTCGACTTGCACAGCCGGAACAGCTCCTTCATGTGCGCAGGCGGCACAATCTCGTCTTGCAGCCCGCTAATAAACAGAACTGGGATATCAGTGATTTGAGGTATCATCTCTTCGCTCCTATGAAATTGAAGTTCGTCAGCAGCTATCTCATATTTCCGGACGGCTCGACCCATACCTCCAGTACTCGTGACACAGCGGCGTCAGGAACCTCGCAAGCGGCATCACGCTGGGAATCATCTTGGCTATGCTGAGAAACGTGTTCTCGAGGACCAGGCCCTTGATATCGCCGGTGCCCTTGTTCTTCGCTACCAGATCGATGCTAACGGCACCTCCCAGGCTTTGGCCGTAGACGACGATCTTGTTGCCTTTCAGATCGTCGCGTGACCGCACGTAATCCAATGCAGTCTGGGCGTCGATGGCGAGGCCTTTCTCGCTTGGAGAGCCAGTGGAGAGACCGTAGCCACGATACTCCACCATGAGCGTGGTGCAGCGGAGGTCGTTGGCCAGGACTTTTGCTATGGGTAGCCGATGGCCGGCGTTGCCAGCATTACCGTGGAAGTTGATGAGGGTGACCGGCAGCGCTGTGGCGTTATTCTCCGGTCTGATGAGGAAGGCGCTAATGGACTCCCCGTCGGATGTAGGGAGCATGAGCTCTTCGTAGTTGTCGATGCCGAATTGTGGCGGCCGTGGCACCTCTGTCCGAGCACCTGGCGGCAGGTTCCGAGGGTATATGATCTCGCTGCAAAGGCGTTAGCCAGAGACACTGGTCTTTAGCTGCTGGCGACAGCACACTTTTGGTAGTAGTAGAGCCCGCCGCCAGCAAACGCCGCAAGGCTGCTACTGAAGTATATCGGTAGCCTTGCGTAGGCCCACAGTGCGGAGGCCATGCTGGAGCGTATGGTTTCTCGTTGAACCGTTACGCTACTCCATATGTCCGCGTGTGCTCAACAAGTGGTCGTAAACAATGTAAGGTAGGGAGCCTGCATCAATGGTTTCGAAATGTAGTTGACGGAGAAAGGTGTCGGTGGCCGGATGATATGCCTCAGGCTGCAATATGAGCGCTTGGCACGCTTTGGGATCTCCACCAACGCGGCCGTCATCGAAACGGCTCAACGTTCGGCCTTTCCCCCTGCATGACCACGACAGCCCACGTCGTGTCCATGATGAGCTGTGCGACGAGAACATCCAGATAACAATGGGCTGTTCAGCGAAAGTCGAGACTGCACAGAAAGCGCCGCCATGGCGATCATGAAATCTGAGGATATCATGGGGGAGCCGCATTTCGACAAGGTAAGCAGGAGGGTTGATTCTATCTAAATATGGTGTACCTAACACGACCAGCCCCGTCATATCAAGTACTGGACGCGGTGCCTCAAGACGCTGCTGCCGCACCAGTATACAAGCAACGAGAGCAACCGCATGTACCTGGCCTACTTCATCGTCTCGGCCCTAGACCTACTCGGCGCACTGGACAGTGTGCTGAACGAGGATGAGCGGCAAGGCTATATTGACTGGATCTACCGCTGCCAACATCCCAACGGGGGCTTCAGGATGTGGCCTGGAACCGACTTCGGGGCAAAGGCGAACCCCAAGAATGCCCGCTGGGATCCTGCCAACATTCCCGCCACCTACTTTGCGTTGGCTACCTTGCTCATCCTGAAGGATGATTTCAAGCGGATCAATCGCAGACTCACTCTCATCTGGCTGTCTCAGATGCAGCGTTCAGACGGCTCGTTTGGCGAGACGCTCGTCAGTGGACGCGTCGAAGGCGGCCAAGATCCGCGATTTGGTTATTGTGCTACAGGCATTAGATACATCTTACGTGCTGCCACTGAGGGTGACCTATCAATCGATGGCCAAGTCGTCAAGGATGTCGACTTAGATGCGTTTGTCCGCTGTGTGAGAGTGGCGGAAGTAGGTACTCTGGCATCGCGGTCTCGGATCGTCGTTGAATATCCGCGCTAATTAGTTCCAAGGCATATGACGGCGGGATAGCCGACGCACCCTTCCACGAGCCGCACGCGGGATACACCTTCTGCTCTCTTGGCGCGCTGGCCTTCGTCGACCGGCTGAATACTCGAGGCCTGCCCACTGAACAGCCCCCAACAGCGCCCTGCCACCCTCAGTCGGTTCTGTCGTGGCTGGTATGTCGACAGACAGAGCTTGCAGACCCGGATGCGGGCATTGACTCGGAGTTCGTCGCTGCGCAGGACACCCGTGATACGCGCAAGAAGGAAGATGGAGTGACGAGCGAAGCTCAGGCTGATGGCACCGTTCCAGCCCACCAAGATCCTGAGTGCTCAGCGGGCGTCACCATCTTCGATCTCCTCGTCGACGGGGCGGGAATGAATGGCCGTATCAACAAAGTGGCGGACACATGCTACGGCTTCTGGGCCGGCGCATCCCTCCACATCATGCAGCAGCCGAACCTGTACCATCACGAGGCTGTACGCCGGTACCTGCTCGGCAAGACCCAGCATCCGGTGCTTGGTGGTTACGGGAAATTCCCAGGCGATCTGCCTGACCTTTTGCACAGCTACCTTGGTCTGGCGGCGCTCAGTCTGGCGGGCCATGATCAGGTCAAAGAAATCGACGGTGGAATGTGCCTGAGCAAAGAGGCGCGCTCGAGGCTCCCGGCCATCTGGGAGAGCTTTGCAGATTCCCGATGACAGACTTTGGCGAACATGATTGCCAATGAGTGGCTCGATCTCAAACCATGGACCTTGCCTATCTCAGAGCGACTACTCTCGGGAATGACTCGCCACCCTCCCAGCTGGTCGAGATACCGGACCGGAAAGGCAGGGGTCGCAGACGAGTATCTTCCTATTATTATGATGAGGATGCTTTCTTGCACGTAACGTGCAACGACGTCGTGGACATTGCTTTTCGGGTACTATCCACGCTCTCGCGATCGATGAAGTCAAGGCGACAGATGGTTACTACTCGCTTCTGCAGCACGTTGGCACGCGCTGGTTGGGAGACAGTCTCACTGCTGTACCGGCAATAATATGTACAGCCTGCCACGCGACCGGCATTACTGTTGCGAGCATGCCGATGGCAGGTATAGATAGGGTCCTCACGACCAGATATGCCGGGCAGGCAT
This sequence comes from Friedmanniomyces simplex, assembly GCA_005059865.1. Lineage (NCBI taxonomy): Eukaryota > Fungi > Ascomycota > Dothideomycetes > Mycosphaerellales > Teratosphaeriaceae > Friedmanniomyces > Friedmanniomyces simplex. Next base: position 6,457 of record NAJQ01000133.1, read on the forward strand.
ACAACCGTGTGCCCGCGTACATGGGACAACGTCGCGGTTCTCTCAATTCTCCCATTAAGCTGCCCCAATGGGGAAGGTGTTGTGATCGGCGCCGCACAGGCTACCCTAGCCCGCCATTGAGGGAACGCCAAGCTATCCAAGCTATCGCGCCTTGATGCCGTACAGCTTCACCTTTGCGTGCATGTCACTCCCCTTCACGATTCCGCGCTGCAGCTCCTTACTGTATTAGGGAGTTGACTCTCTGCTTTCGCGGTGTATCTGTTGCGCGAAGCATAGCCGGGCAGGCGGTTTGAGAAGAGGAGCGATAACAGATCGGCACACGAGGTAGCATTCTCGCCACCGTGGGCACGCATGGCACAGAGATATAATGACACAATGTAAGCTTTCTAGCCATCCTTCTCGCTGATCCAGACACTACACTACCCTCTCTTCACACAAACATGTCCAACCAAGGTGGTGCCATGGGCATCGGCTCGGAATCCGTCGAACTCGAGAACCTCACCATCAAGGAGATTGAGAAGGATGACTACAAGAACTCGTCGAGCGAGCCCAGCTCGATAGCGGAGAAGGGCGATGTCGTCGATATTGTCCAGACCGAGACGAATGAGACCGGAGCGGAGCACGACATACTGTCACACGAGGAGCAATTCCCCATCGACCCGGACGCGGAGATTGAGACGCAACAGCTGACGTTCAGAGCCGTGTTCATCGGCTGCTGTCTTGGAGGCGTGATTGCCGCTTCGAAGTAGGTCTCATCTGCCCCGTGTACGTTGCTGGGAATCGGAGCTAACGGCGTTGTAGTGTATACCTTGGCCTAAAGACCGGATGGACCTGTGAGTATGAGTCGGGTTCTTTCATTCCACATCGATGACTGACCAGCCCTCGCAGTCGGCGCATCCCTCTTCGGGTCGATCTTCGGCTTTGCGATCCTCAAGCCCCTGTCGAAAGCCTTGCCAACGTGGGCAGGAGGTGGATATTTCGGTCCCAAGGAGAACGTCTGTGTGCAGAGTGCGGCGACCGCAGCCGGCTCCCTCGGCCTCATCTTCACCAGCGGTATCCCGGCGGCGTATCAACTCGGTCTCCTCAACACCCCGAAAGAGGACTTTGGCAAGCTCTGCACGTTCACGCTGGCGTGCGCTTACTACGGCATGTTCTTTGCGATACCGCTGCGCAAGCTCTACATCCTGAAGCAGAAGCTTCCCTTCCCCTCTGCTGTCGCGGCGGCGTATACGATCCGATCACTGCACACGGGCAAGAACGCGGAAGCCAATGCTAAGAAGAAGACGAACGCCCTGATCATCGCGTTCTGCATTGCGATCACATGGAGATGTGTGTCGGAGTACGCTCCTGGCATCCTCTGGGATTGGCATTGGGGCTGGACACTCTACAGCATTGGCTGGAAGCAGGCTGTCAAGGTCGAGAATTGGTCCTGGATTCTAGAGTTCGTCAAGCCCATGCCCATATATGAGACACCCACTGACTCTTTGACCCTTTACATCCAGGTTCACGCCCGCCTTCATCGGTGTCGGCTTCCTCGCAGGCCAGAATGCATCGTACTCCTTCTACGGCGGCGCCATCGTCGCCTGGGCCATCATCGGCCCGTCGCTTGTCTCCCTCGGCCTCGCTTTCGGGACGCCTGTGGACCCCGTCAAGTACCCCGGCTACATCAACTACATGAGCATGGTCCTCGACGACCCGGTCAACAAACCCTCACCCCGCTACTGGCTCGTCTGGCCCGGCACCATGCTCCTCCTCGCCGGCTCCTTCGCGGAAGTGGCGTCCAACTACAAGACCATCTACGCCAGCATCGTCCAGCTCTTCGAGCCCCTCTTCATCCGCTTCCGCAAGCACGAGGCCAAGTACGACGAGAGCCAGCTGATCGAGGAGCCCTGCCCGCCCTCGGAGATGGTGCCCATGTGGATGTGGGGCGGCGGCATCATCATCTCCATCATCTTCACCTGCCTGATCATGGCCCTGCAGTTCAAGCAGAACGTCGGCGTCACCATCCTCGCCATCGTCCTCGCCTTCATCTTCTCCTTCATCGGCGCCGAGTCCTGCGGCCGCACGAACATCATCCCCGTCACCTCCATCGGCAACGCCTCCCAGCTCGTCATCGGCGGCACCACGCACGGCCACGGCAGCATCTCCAACCAGCAGCTCCTCAACATCACCGGCGGCCTCCTCGCCCTGGGCGCCTCGGAGCAGTCGGCCGACATGCTCGGCGACCTCAAAACCACCCACCTCCTCCGCGCCTCCCCCCGCGTCCAGTTCTACGCCCAGTGCTGCGGCGCCATCGTCTCCGTCTTCATGAGCGTCGCCATGTACGTCCTCTTCTCCGAAGCCTACCCCTGCATCAACGACCTCGCCCTCGCCGACAAGTGCTCCTTCTCCATCCCGGACGTGGGCGCCTACCGCGCCATCGCCGTCGCCGTCACCAGCACTTCACTCCCTGTCCCCAAATCCTCGGGCATCTTGTGCATCTGCCTGGCCATCTGGGCCTTCGTGCAGACCTTCCTGAAGTACCGCTTCGTGCCGGTGAAGTACCACAACTACGTGCCGAATTTGGTCGGGATGGGTATCGCATTCATCCTCAACACGACCACGTACCCCGGCGCCATGGCGTTTGGAGCGACGGTGGCGTACTTCTGGAAGAAGAACTACCCGGCGGCGTTTGGCATGTACTGCTACGTAAGTCCTTCCCACTATATCATCCAGTGTTAAAGCATCCCGGCTGACAAAAGACTCCCGCAGGCCATCGCAGCAGGCATGATCGCCGGCGAAGGACTCGGAGGCATCGTGGGCGCGGTCCTGCAAGTGGCCAAGGTGTCAGGGAATTACTACGGCACCGCCATCGGGTGTCCGGCCGAGTCGTACTGCGGTTGAACCAACGAACCCGACTGCAAGGCAAGACGAGAGTCGGAGAGGAAGACAGAAGACAGAGTATCATGACAATAGATCCCCCGCTGTGACGTGAATCAGCCCCCCAATATAGATGAGAGACAAAAACCATTCGATGTACACCACACCACACGCATGATATCAATTCACATCACCAAACACCCAACCCCATACATCCCCCTCTCCACCTCCCCCCTCACCGCGAACCAATCCGCCCGCCTCTCCGCGAACCCCAGCACCTCCTCCACAGTGAAAACCCCACCGTACCGCTGCGTATCCGCGATAATCGCCGCGAGTTCCTTCGCCTGCATCGCCGCCGTCGTCGTCGAGGTCGAAGAAGAAGAACCCTTCGCAGAGGCAGAAACCCGACTCGCCCTCATACCCCCAGCCCCACCACCAAAGTACGACGCAGCCGGCGCATCAATCCGCACCAAATAAATCTGGCCCAACTCCCTCAACGCGCGATAGAACGGCGCCAACGCCTTCTGCCGCAGCGACCCCACAAACTCGCTATAGAGATTCACATCGCTGATCAGCCGCACGGAACCCTCGACCGAGATCCGCTGGCGCTTGATGTGCTTGCACAGTACGCCGAAGAGGCGCAGGCCGACTTCCTGCGTGAAGACGTCGAGGATGGCTTTGTCCGTGCTGCCGCCGCCGAGGAGCATGGCGGTGTGGGCGCGGAGGGTGGCGGTGATGCGGAGGGCAGTGGGGGTGGGTCCTATGTCCGTCACGCCGTTGTTGTTGTTGTTGTGAATGTGATTGTGGTTGTTAGAGTGAGGATGAGAATGAGGCTCCAAAGCCAGCTTCTCCGACCCCGGATTAAAGTCAGCAGCCAGCTGCGTGCTGGCGCACAAAAACTCGACCTCCTCCATCAGCACATCGATGCCCTTATTCAGCCCCGCCGCGACGCGCTCGTCGAGCATCTGCTCGAACCGCTTCTTCTCCTTCACCGCGGGGGCGAGGAAGTCGTCGCGGTCGATGAGCCGGGGCGCGAGGAGCTCCTGCGCGTAGAAGACCTCGAGCATCTGCTGGATGAGATCGCCCACATTCACCAGCTCGAGGAAGGTGACTAGGGGCTCCACTCCAACGGTTTGGATAGTCTCCGGGTCCTCGTCCTCCACGTTGGCGCTCTTGGAGGATCTCAGTTCTCGTACCTGTCGCGGGTTATAAGTGCTCAAGTGCCCAACCGCTTTATCGAACCCCCTCCTCACGTGCCTCTCGCCCAGAACCTGCAACAGCGTGACAAACACCGCCGCGCACTGCTCCTTCGCCGCTTCGCCGTGCTTCCCACCCATCCGAACCAGATTCGCCGCGCGCTCGATCGACGCTTTAGCGAGGTGCGTCAGGTTCAACGCCACCTCGATACTGAACAAGGATCTGATGCCCTCCAACCGCGAATTCATAACCGCAGCTTTAGCCGCTAATTCCGTCCTCGGTGCCTCCACAACAGAAGCAGGAGTACCCGGACGATGCGTCGGTGTCCCCGTCAAAGTAGGCGTTCTCGACCGCGAAGACGCACCCCTCGTAGCCTCCAAAGCCGCCGCCGCCGAGCTGGCCGCCACAGCGCCGTTCGCACCACCTTTCGCCGCACCACCACCACCACCGAACGGCGAGCCGAGCGGGAAAGCGGGCAAGACGCTCACGGGCATCATGACCACCTTCCGGAAACTGGACAGGAAATCCCGCTTCGCCGCCTGCCGGTTCCCGCTCACGCCCGCCATGAGGAAATTCTCCGTCGAGGCCTCCTGCGCCGATTGCCGGGTCTCCCACTCGCTGACTTCGACCTCGGAGCGGGAGCGGAAGAAGGCGAGTTCCTCGGCGAGGTAGAGGTCGAGGTGTTTCTCGTAAGATTGGATGAGCAGCTGCTTGGCAATGTCCGGGAGGAAACTGGCGGGGGAGGCGGCGGAGGCTGTGAGGGAGGCGAGGAAGTGCAGGGATTGGGTGAAGGTGCCCGAGACGGCTTTGAGGTAGGTTTCTGCGCTGTTGTTGTTGTTGTTGTTGTTTTTGTTGCTGTGGGCTTCGTCGAGGAGGGCGGTGAGGTAGGGGTCGATGGTTTCCCCGCAGAGGCGAGTGAGGAAGGGGGTCAGGACGTCTATCGTCGGGGGAAAGACGCGATCGATGGTTTCCGCTTGCTCGCGCATGATCGATGCGAGCGTTTCGAAGAATTTTGCGGACGGGGCGAGGTCGATGTGGCCTGGTGCTACGGCTTCGAGGCAGTCGAGGGGGTTGCCGGCGCGGAGGGCGTGGGAGATGATGGGGTGGGTGGAGATGAAGGTCTCGACTGCGGCGGCGCCACCGTTGATTGTGACGAGGACGTGAGCGTAGCGGTGCATGAGGCCGTCGATGTCGCCGGCGGCGTAGCCTTGCTCGAACTCGCGGAGGACGGCGGTCTCGAAGACGTGGATCATGCTGTCGAGGCGGGCTTCGCGCTGCTGCCAGCCGGGGGCGAAGTCGCATTGGGCGAAGCGTTTGAGGTTCGCCAGGATCTGGGCTTGCTGTTCGGGGTCGCGGTAGGTTCGGAAGATGAGGGCGTCGGAGTGATTCTTTGCGCGGGCGAGATCCGTGTATAAAGGTCCCAGCGCGCCGTACAGTTTGGCAAACTCATGTCTCGCTCGCCCACGGATGGATCGGAGAGTCTTGAGAACGTTCAATGCTATACTCGGATCCCAGGGCTTCGCACTCGCGCTCGTGGGCAAGCTGGGCGAAATAGTAAGATCATCAAACCCATCCGCAAGCGTGCCCCTTCGCTTCAACGTCGGACTCTGCGGCTTATCCAACGACTGCCTGTACCGCTCCTCCTCCTCCCCAGCATCGAACAACGTCACACTCCCCGCGTGCCTTCTCCCACCACCCCCCGCAATCCCATTCACACTCCCCGGCAGATTTACGCCCGTCCGCCTCGCCTGCTCCACCTCCTTCGCCCGCTGCGCCTCCGCTTTGCGCTTCACCGCCTCCTCGAAGCGCTGCCGTGCTTCATGTTCGTTCCACACTCCCATCGCCTTCAACTTCTGCGTCCACCGCGTATCATCGTAGACCATCTCCTGCAGTCTCCGGGACACGCGAGCGAAGCGCATGAGATCCGGGACGGGCAGGTAGTCAAGGATGGTGGCGATGAGCTCGGCGGGCAGGACGGGCTTCGAGGCCACGATCTGGGTGGCTCGTAGCGAGGCGAGCACATTGTCGCTGCTCCGGTGTCCGGCATCGTGGAGCTGTGCCTTCCGGATCTGGGCGAGGTTGCGGGAGCTGCGCTGGCTGTTGCCGTTCATGGGGGTTCTCCGGGTGTTCATGGTGAGGGTGAGGGTGAGGGTGAGGGGGTCGTGATAGCGTCCAGCGCCTATGTTCAATGTCCTCTGGACTCTTTTTCAAAACACTGAACTCTTCTACCGGCTCGAAGCGGCTGCCTCGAGTTCCTTCGTCATCGGCAGCCCAAGGCCGATCTTCTCCGCGCTCACTCCACCCTGCACCCTCGCTGACTACATGTATATCCTGCCTTCCTGCCCAACTGTCACCCAACGATGCACCTATACCATCAACAACCAGCATCTCCCCGGCGCACTGCTACTAGTACTATTGCTGCTACTACTCTCTCTACTCGCTTATGCAACACTTAATCAATAATAGCGCGGCATCTGCGCTAATCTTACCGATTGGTGCCCGAGTGGCATGGCCAATGCGGTGCTAGACGGCCTTTGGTCCAGCCATTCCATCATCATCCTCCGCCAGACCAAGGCACACGCAATCTACACTACATCTACTATACAGCTGCGGTAAGTTGGCACAATCACCACCACATTCACTTGTTCCTCTCCTCTCCTCTCCTGTCCTCTCCCTCTTCTCTCATATAGCATACTACTACCGCATACCACAGCATCGCATCCTCAGCCCGTCAGCATCGATCGCACAGCTTACCCTACCCTACCCTCCCGCGCACCCCACCGACGAGCGCACCCCCTCCAGCACCCCCAAACCATGTGCCTCTTCAAAGTAAAAGAAGAAGAAGAGGTCTACCCCACCGCCCGCGTCAAACGCGTGACCCGCGTCCGCCGCTACTCCCCCCCACCCCCCGAGCGCCTCGAACAGCGCACCTCCTACTACCACGAAGAGCGCCGCGCCCCACCCCCTCCCGCCCCGCCCTCAACCGTCCCCCCACCCCCCAGCACCCACCGCGCCGAAACCGTCCGCTCCCGCCGCACCTCCCGCGCCCCGAGCGTACGCAGTACAACGCGCTCCCACTACGTCGAAGTCGAGAACGAAGACGACGACAGCCCTTCCTCCTCCCCCAGCAGCAGCTCGTCAAGCGAAGACATCCGGTCCCGCGCCACGTCCCACCAAACGCGCAAGACGGCGAAATCCGTCGCGCCGCCGGCGAGCGAGTATTCCATTCACGAGCGCGAGAAAGAGATCAGGCGGGAGAGGGGGTATGCGAAGCCCAGGGAGGAGTTTGAAACGTATCGGTATGTGAATGCGCCGCCTGGGGCTGCTGGTGCTGGGGGGCCGAAGGAGGGGTATAGGCGGGAGAGGGAGAGGATTGTTATTGAGGATGGGTATGGGAGGAGGGACAGGGATTATCGGCGGTGAAAGGAAGGGGTAGGGATATGCGCGATTGTGGCACGGGTGTTTTGATGAAGAGGGGGGGAGGGGGGAGCTGTGGGTTGTTTGAGCGTTCGAAGCTGGCGTGGATGACTTGATTTTCTGGAATTGCGGATGTACGTACGCGACGCTCTTCTGCTGGCGTTGGGTGGGATCTGCGATCTATGAGGCTACGGAGGCATGATGGGGGATAATTTGAGCGTTAGAGCGAGTGAGCATGATCGCGCTCGGGATTTCTCCTTTGTGAATATGGCGACGCTCTCAAAGTCAAGAGCCACTCCCCATCTCAGTCGCGACGCGCTTATCTCCGTGTCATGTCGACTTGAGTCTGCTCCTCTTGCGGTCCTTGGTTGATTGCCCACCGTTCGTTGCTGCATGTGAACGATTACCTGATGTGGCCTGTGCCCTCGTGCCTTCAAACCCTCTCGAGTCAGCACTTTGAATACCTCATTCACCTCCATCTCGCCACCAAGACATTGGGATACGCGCACCAGCTCGACGACCGCAGTACTATACACAGCTGTGCTGCGCAGTACAGTCCGGAGACATCCGAGTCATTGTCTTCATCAAGGCCAGCATGAGCGGTCGAAGTCACCGCCACCATGAAACTCTTCATCCGGGACCAGCCTCGAGCCATCGCCTTGGCCACCGACACTCACGTCCTCATACTCCGGCATAGCCCCTCCTCCGTCAGCGTATCGCGCAACACCTCCACGACGTCCATCCCGGAAGGCGGCGCACCACGATGCATCGTCGAGTTCTCGCCATGGGAAGCCCAGGACATGAGCTCGTACCGCTCGCTCTCCTCCATGAAGGTCCAAGGCACCCTCGGCCTCGTCACGATCAACAACGGCGACGTCTTCTTATGCGTCGTGAATGGCAGTTCGCCCGCCGCCACCGTCCGCCCGGGGGAGACGGTCCAGCGGATTCTGAGCGTGGAGTTTCACTGTCTGACTACAGCCGACTACGACCACCTGCTGAACGACCAAGTCAACCCCTTTCCCACCGACAGTCTAGACGCGGACGGACATGATTACAGCGGGCACCGGGAACCTCTGCTCGAGCACCCTTGCATGTCGCTCAAGAAGCTGCTGAGTGGCGGCAGTTTCTACTACAGCGCTGATTTTGACCTCACGAAACGGCTGCAGGATCGGCCGACGGGGGGCAGCACGGTCGCGATCGAGAGTCTCGATGCCGGGTTCCTGTGGAATACCTTCATGATCCAGCCGCTCGTTGAGTTCCGCTCTCGATTGTCAGAGCGGGAGAGGCAGGCCCTAGATCAGTCCAGAATCCTGACCTCCGCCATCCGCGGATTCGCCTCCACGATCACAGTTCCCGCCTCTTCATCCCCAGCCAGAATGCGCGCTGCCGGCTTCCCCTCAAACATGACCCTCATCTCCCGCCTCTCCTGCCGCCGCGCAGGGACCCGCTTCAACGCCCGCGGCGTCGACGACGACGGCAACGTCGCCAACTTCGTCGAAACCGAGACCCTCTTCTGCACAGACTCGCTCTGCTTCTCCTACGTCCAATGCCGCGGCAGCGTCCCCCTCTTCTGGGAACAAGCCAGCGGCCTCCCCGGCCAGCAGAAAATCACCATCACCCGCTCCGCGGACGCCACGCGCCCGGCGTTCGAGAAGCACTTCGATGCGCTGGCCAAGGCGTACGGGGACATCTTCGTGGTGAATCTGCTGAGCGAGGAGAAGAGTAGCGAGGTGCAGATTACGCGGCAGTATGAGCGGCATATTGGGGAGAGCGCGCTGAACCAGCCGATGGGGGGCAAGGGCGGGGCGTTGAGTGAGCATATGCATCTGAGGCAGTTGAATTATGATTTCCATGCGCAGACGAGGGGGCCGAATGGGTACGAGGCGGCGAGTGGGATTCGGCAGGGGATCGAGTCTGCCGCGCTTTCGTTTGAGTTTTTCTTGTCGCAGGATATGGAGGAGTCGGTGCTGAAGGAGGGGCGGAAGCAGTCGGTCGTGGGGCCGAATGTGGTGCTCGAGCAGTCGGGGATTTTCAGGACGAATTGCTTGGACTGCCTGGACCGGACGAATCTCGTTCAGACGATCATCTCGCAGCTGGCGGTGGAGATTTTCTTGCGGCAGCAGGGCGAGCGGAGCCCGACGTCGGATTTCTGGGCCCGGCATGGGACGCTCTGGGCGGATTGCGGCGATGCGCTCTCGAAGATCTACGCCGGGACTGGCGCGCTGAAGTCGTCTTTTACGCGGTCCGGGAAGATGTCTCTTGCGGGTGCGTTGGCGGATGTGCGGAAGTCGGCGCAAAGGCTGTACATCAATAACTTCGAGGATAAGGGGAGGCAGAACACGATCGACATGCTGCTTGGAAGGCTGATTGGACAGATGCCGGTGCACCTGTACGATCCCATCAACGACTGGGTGACTGCTGAATTGACGCGGAGAGTGGCGGAGTACTCCACTACGGAGCACATCAACATCTACGTCGGCACCTTCAACCTGAACGGCAAGACGGCGGGCCCGGAAGACGATCTCTCGCTTTGGCTTTGTCCGGAGTCCATTCGATCGCAGCCTGTCGCGGATATCATGGCGATTGCGTTTCAGGAGATCGTCAACCTGGACGTGCAGCAGATCATGTCGACGGACCCGCACCGGCGGTCAGCGTGGGAGGAGAACGTGCGGCAGACTCTCAACACCAACGCTCGGAAACGTGGGTCGGATGAGTATGTGCTGCTTCGTGGTGGCCAACTGGTCGGTGCTTCGCTCTCGGTCTTCGTGCGAGCCAGCGTCCTGCCGTACATCAAGAACGTCGAGGGCGCGGTCAAGAAGACGGGTATGAGCGGCATGGCGGGCAACAAAGGCGCGGTGGCCATCCGCATGGACTACGCCGACACCTCCATCTGTCTCGTCACCGCGCACCTGGCAGCCGGCTTCGCGAACTACGAGGAGCGCAATCAGGACTACCGCACCATCTCCACCGGCCTGCGCTTCAACCGGGACCGCGCGATTGAGAACCACGACACGGTGATCTGGTTCGGGGACTTCAACTACCGCATCGGGATGGAGAATGAGCGGGCTCGCGGGCTCGTGCGGAAGGGAGATGTAGCAACGCTGTACGAGAACGATCAGCTGAACTTGCAGATGGTGCATGGGCGGACTTTCCCCTTCTACACGGAGAAGACGCCGACGTTCATGCCGACGTACAAGTACAATCTGGGTACGGACGAGTATGACAGTTCGGAGAAGGCGCGGATACCGGCGTGGTGCGATCGGATTGTGACCCGGGGGGATAATCTGCGGCAGCTGGTTTATGATACCGCGGCGTTGCGGTTCTCGGATCATAGGCCGGTGTATGGGTATTTTCAGTGCACGGTCGGTGTCACCGATCAGGGGAAGAAGGATACTATCAGCGGCGAGCTGTATGCGAGGCGCCGCGCTGCGGTGGGCAGTCATACGGCTTCGAGGGGGGACGAGAGCGATGATGAGAGTTTGCTGGGGTACGACTCCGTGGAAGCGGGTCTGCCGCCGGCGAGCTCGGAGAAGCGGAAGTGGTGGCTTGATGGCGGGATGCCAGCGCGGTCGACGGTGAAGCCGCCGGGGAATGGGTATGCGCCGAACCCGGGGAGGCTCTCGAATCCCTTCACGCCGGCTTCCGAGCCGGATTGGGTGAAGGTGGATAGGCCTGGAGAGCAGCCTTCGCCTGTCCGCGGTGCGTCTGGGGCAGGTAACGCACCTCGTGCACTTGTACCGAGGAAGATGGCTCTGCCGCCTACGTCCAGTGAGGCCGCCGCAGCAGTAGCGCCACCGCCAAAGCCGCCTCGGCCGACTACAGTGGATGAGCAGGAAGGAAGAGTACACCTCAAGCAGACCTTGCGGAAATCCGCACCCCCGCCTAAACCCAACAAACCCACCTTACTCCGCTCCGAGAGCAGCCAATCCACCGCCTCGCAAACAAGTCACCGCTCGGGCGCCCCGCTTCCGCCGCCTCTCCTCCCAGAACAGAGGAGGGTCCTGAGTAAACCGCCGGCGGAGATGCCGCCGCCGCGCACGGTGAGCACTGAACTGAAACCCCCCGCCGCGGTGAGGAGTCCTCAGCCGCCGCTGCCGCCTCCGCCTCGGACGACGCTAAAGAAGCCTGCTGTGCTGCTGGAGGCGAATGGTGAGACGCCGCTTCCTCCTTCTCCTCCTCCTCGGCGACCTGCGAATGGGTTGATGGATGAGGGGGGAGGGGAGCAGGAGATGAGGGGGTGGGTGCCGTTGAGGCCGAAGTAGGTTGTGGCGTTGGCGTTGGCGATGGCGATGGATGGACATATAGAAGGGGATTTCGTGTTTGCGTTTTGGCGGGTCCGCGACTTTGAACGCCATGATCACTACACTGTGAGTTCGGGCGGTGACAGGAGCACATGACGTTGACTTTTCGAGCGAGCGGTGGGGTTCTAAACCACGTCGGCTTGCATGGACGACGTTGGAGGTTGAGGTTGAGGTCGTGCGAACGGTCCTCCAGCACAGAGCCGTCTGACCTGCCAGATCCTGGGCATGTTCAACGTGGGGAAATTGGGACAGCGGTAACGTCTAATGAGGGCGGCGAACATCTCCCTTATACCACAAGCAAGCAACAAGACCACCAAAATCACCCTTCCGCCCAAGGCTCCCTCTCATACCTCTTAGGATTCTCCCTCACCCACTTCGCCATCATCTCCTCGCTCTCCCCATCACCCACACAAACCGTCTCAACGCCATACGATTTAAGGATCTTCACAGTATCGAACTTGAGATTCTGGTCCGCGCCACTGCCGTACACCACCCGGCCGATCCCATAGAGCAGGCAGGCGCCCGTGCACATTACGCAGGGGAGCAGGGTGGTGTACATTGTGGCTCCTTTGTACACGGAAGCGGGGGGTGGGAGACCGGTGCCGGGCGCGGAGGCTTCGAAGGCGGACATTTCGCCCTTTTTGATGGGGGGTTAGTCAGTTAGAGGCGTGTGTAGGTTGGGTGGCCCACGGGGGGTTGGGGTGCTGGGAGAGTTTTTGGGCTTTGGCAGAGGACGACGTACATGCTTGGTTACGCTGCCGTCTTGCACTCTTTTGTTGCAGCCTTTGCCGAGGATTTGCCCATCTTTGGAGACGAGGACGGCGCCGATCTGGGAACATTCGCATCAGCAATTGAATTAAGTTACCCTGCCAGTTGAGAGGCTTGACACACCGGGATCCCACCGACTTCGAAACCTTTCCGCGCTTCCTCAAGGGCCATAGCGAAGAAGTTTTCGTCGGCCATCGTCCAGGTATGCTGATACAATGATCGAGAGACGTGACCATCAGCCGGTCTACACAACCTCGCCTTCACTACTACGCTTCTGCTACGAGAACGTTGCTGGTGCGCCAGTTGGCCGGCCTATCGGCAGGCTATCAGTGTGAAGTGGGGCAGATGGTGGAGAAAGAGTTGGAGTGTCGAGAAAAGTACGGTATGAGTGTTGATAACAATGATCATGTCGAACATGATGCAATGCTGTAACGAAGCAGAACGTAACCGCACGTCGCTCCATACAGCAGTAGTCTGGCTGAAGTCCGTCACCCATGATCAAGCGCACCCAAAGACGCACACCAACGCATCCGCCAAGCCCCAGCCGCAAGCTACATTACTCATCCCACTTCACCCTCCCGCTCCGGAACAGATTCACCATCCCCATCGGCAGCAACCCGGAATCCACAATCTTGAACCCTCCAAACCGCTCGAGCATATCCGGCCCGTAAAGCTGGGCGACATGCTTCCAATACGGCTCCATCCGATTCCAGTCGCAGAGCTTGGTGGACTGCAAGCGGCGTAAACCCGCCTGGATCTCGCCGTTGCCGTCCGTCTCAATCTCCCGCTGCCTCGGCTTGTCGAGTAGGCGGTTGAAGACATCGACCAGTTGGTTGTGGAAGCCGAAGTTCAGCTCTTCGCGGTACTGGGTGTACTCCTCGAACGTCATGAACTCGTCCGGGTTCTCGGGGCGATAGCTGGGGTCGACTGTGCGGCGACGTTTCCTGAGCGGCTGGCCATCCTCGAAGTTGCGCTTAGCCGTACGAAATGCTTCCAGCTCCGCGGCCTCGAACTCTCGGAAGAGCTTCTCAGAGTCAGCCAATACGGCGTCGCGCACCTGCAGTAAGGAGATGAACGGGCTTTGGATCTCGAGGCCGCCCAACTCGGTCGGGAAGTAGAAGTAGCCGTCCGGGATATTTGTCACACCTTGGCGATTCGCGATGACTGTCTTGAGATGATCCACGAAGCTGCCTCCTTCCTCCGCGCCGCTTGATCTCCCATCCGTGAACACCATCCTCTGGATGCGGTTGTGCGTGGTAAGCATATTGTCTACGTGCTGTCTCCCAAAGCAATTCGCCGGCTTGCCAAAGTTGGTGGTGAAGAACGTGGCCGCGTAGCTGTTGAAGACCTGGATCCAAGCGAAGACGCTGTTGTCTTTGTCCGTCAACTGGCGACTCAACTCGTCAATGTGAGTATCAACCATTGCCTGATCAATCTCGAACCGTCCGGTCTCCGGATTCAGGTAAAGCATACCCCATCGAATCTGCCCGTGCGGGAGGTCTGCCCCGATACCGACAGAGGCCAGACCGGTCTCGCTGCCAACGTCTTTCCGCATGCGAGCCGCTCCGGTACGCGCCTCGTTCGTCTTTATGCCCATGATCCGCACGAAATCGTTGACCGTCGCCCAAGCGTCGACGCACTTGTCATGGCTGGACCAGAACCAGAGATCATCGTGAAGCCTCCATAGTATCTCACCATCGGTCTTCTGATTAACGAGAAAGTCGAGGCAATACAGAATCACTTCAGCAAAGACCTCGCTGAGCACATGCGCTCCGGGGGTACCAGTCTTCCGTCGGCGAGGTCCCGCCGACTCGTCGTCCATGAACCGCAGCGGAGCCTCCAGAAAGCGAGCGAAGAATTGCAGCCACGTCTCCGAGACGCCGAAGTACCGCAGCACGGTCTTGATCGCACCATGCGGTAAACGAGGGTAAAGGTCGTCGATCTGCGATCGGAAGCAAGCGATCTCGCCCCGAAGCCTGGTCTGAACGAGAATATCGGTCGACAGCAGATGCAGAAGACCCTGCTTGGCCGCCATCGGGTTCCTGGGCCGGTCTTCATCATCGTCGTCATCGCTGTCTTCTTCGTCCTCGGCATCCATCTCGTCACACTCTAGTTCCACACGCTCGACTCCGCCGTCGGAAGACGGTGCCACCCTCCTATCGGCCTGACTCGCCAACTGCTTCCGCGGCGCCTTGCCCCCGGTACTCCTCCGCGCCGTCTGTTTAGCCTTGCCGAGTGACTGAGAGGGCTGCTGCACCATAGCCGTCATCGCATCCTCGAAATCGGCCTCCTCGTCGCCTTCTTCGCCTTGCGTCTCCTGGTACTCCGATGTGAGGAGCTGGGACACGAAGTAATCCCGCCGATACAGCTTCCGCTTCGTGGACACTACACTGGGTCCGGTCGAAGAAGGACTGCCGAGGAGATGCTGCCGCCTTTGCTTCTCGGCAAACGTGACTGTCGCTCCGAGCTGCTTCCAGACATCCTTCGTCTTCCGATGAGTACGGAACGCCTGCTTCCAGAAGACGGACCATTTGACGCCGATGTGCTGTAAGAAGAGCGCCTGGAGAAGATCCTCGTGCAGGTAGATATTGTAGGTCCCGTTGAGCTGCCTGCGTTCTTCCACCAGAACCTCACTGCCCCACGTCCAGTCTCCGAGGGCCGCAAGACGCATGTTGAGCACGTCGGCCACCTCTCGTAGGATGGTGTCATTGCTGCTGAAGTCCCGGAGAGCCTCCCGCTTCTCGTTCGTCAGGAGGTCGGAAGCGAGAAGGCCGCTAATGGCCCAGCGCAGTGACTGATTACTGAACTTGTCCGACGAAGGCAGTCGCTGTTCGAACTCCTTCACGCTCGCTCTCAGCGCCTCAATCGCCTTCGGCAGGGCATTTGAATCATCCTCAGAAGCTTCGAACAAGTCATGGAGCATCCTCTCAATAGCAGGTTGGTCAACCGCAGTCTCCGTAAAAACAGACTCCTCCCATTTCGCGCGAGCCTCCAGCCTCTTGGCCCCAGACACATGCTCATAGTCCTCCATCTCCGCATCCTCCCCCTTGGGAACCGGCGGCGGTGCCTTGGCAGACAGCCACTCGGTAGTAAGCTGGCCATACAACCAAGCGTACGTGTACTTCAGCGACTGAGCCTCAACATGACGCAGCAACTTGGTCCGCCACTGCTGCAAAGTCTTCACGGAGACCGTAGGATCGTATTTTGCTTGCGCGAGGAAGCGGTCCAGGTTCTTGAGATCGATCTCCAGACGGGCGTTGTCCGTGCTGCCGCGGACGATCTGGCCGTCGGCGGTGGTGATGCCGAAGCAGGTCCTGATGAGGTCTGAGATGGCGATCAGGCTGCCGGCAACGTCGTCGTCGCCCTGGGCGGCGGCGAGGATGCGCTTGCGGTGTTGCTCGAAGGACTCGCGGCGCTTGGCGAGCTCGCTGAGCTTGGTGTTGGTGATGTCCTGCAGTGTTTGGGAGTACAGGCTTCCGGTGGATGCCATGGCTGCTGCTCGTGAGTAGTTCCTCAACCTCGATGGGTATGTTGTAATACAAAGTTGCGAATCTGGTTAGCGATAGCCGTGCACTAGTAGTTACATATATCCTCCCATATATAACTCATACATACTAGGCAGCAGCCGTTGCCTACCTGTACATATGCATATGCAGCATCCGTGAGGTGAGTCAAAGAAGTGGCACAGGGATCTACAGACCGGTGAGCGACTCCTCTCCTCTCCCAGCCAGAAAGCCTGGAACAGACAAACAAAACGCATGCACCTTACCGGCTCCTGCAGTTGGTGGCTGGCTGCACGAGGCTACATGTGAGAATCCTTCGCTATTTCTCATCTGCACGAAGGACGGCTCGCTTGATCCGAGCCGCAGCCGGTGGCTATTCCGATGTTCAACTGGCCTGGCAGATGTATACCTACATGTAGCATAAGTGAGACCTGATGGCTATGGCTAGTAAACCTTACATCTTCCTTACCGACATGGAGGTTTGAAGAGGTGGTGTGGAACATGAAGTGGCAACGGCAAACGCCGAACATAACAGAGCCGCCCCCAAACCGCACCCAGCATCCGAAACCCACACACACACACACGAAACCGATTGAAACAAGAGACTGAAATGACTGAGTTGGAACTTGATTGATTGTTTGTTTGCCTTTTCTCCGTAGCCCCCACACTCTGCTTCCTTCCTTCCGTAGTATTCCGTAGTAGAGACCGTTGGGGGTGTGTGTAATAGCCACGACCGATTGAGTCAGTCGCCCGAGAAGATCCCCACTCTCTCTTGACTGAAAAAAAAACACCGAGACACTGCTAAGAGAAACCCGCTGACGCACGGATGAGGACGAGGAGGACGATGACGGGGACATCGCATTTTCGCCTTTGCTTTGATGAGGTATACTGCTTCTCTCTCGCTCTCACGCACGCGCACGCGCTTCACACCTTAGCCCCTGCAACAGGTTCGTATGCACCGTGATTCTCGCTCCCGTCACGCCAACACCTCTTATGAAAGCACGCACGCACGCACGCTCGCTCGCTCGCTTGTCGGAGATTTCGTCGAGGGAGGACTGGACTGTGCAGCGCTTAAGAAGCAGCCGCCGGCTCCGTCTCCGCGGCCGGCTTCTCCTCGGTCGGAGCAGCAGGAGCAGCAGCAGCGGCGGGCGCCTTCTCCTCAGCCGCCTTCGTCTCGCCGCCCGCAGCCTCGGGCTCGCCGCCGTCGGAGGAAGTCCACAGCGTCAGGTTGTCGCGCAGGAGCTGCATGATGAGCGTGCTGTCGCGGTACGACTCCTCGGACAGGCTGTCCAGCTCGGCGATGGCGTCGTCGAAGGCCTGCTTGGCGAGGTGGCACGCGCGGTCCGGTGAGTTCAAGATCTCGTAGTAGAAGACGGAGAAGTTCAGCGCGAGACCGAGGCGGATGGGGTGCGTCGGCGTCAGCTCCGTCTGGGCGACGTCCGTGGCGCTCTGGGATTTGTGAGTCAGTAGGGTGGTCGCGTGCTCAGTTGGAGCCTGAGAGGGAGGGAGGGAGGGAGGAGACGTACCTTGTAGGCCTCATGCGCGGCAGTGGCAGCACCCTTGCGCTTCTCGCCAGATGCGAACTCCGCCAAGTAGCGGTGGTAGTCGCCCTTCCTGTACGCAGCATGTCAGCCATCCGCCTCGATATCGCAAAACAACGCACACAGCCAGATATTATGCCTGACGTGAATTCGACGTACATCTTGTGATAGAAGACCTTGCTCTCCCCAGTCTCGGCCTTGGGGATGAGGCTATCGTCCAGCACATCCAACACATCCTGGCACACCCTCTCAAGCTCCAGCTCGATCTTCTGGCGGTACTCGCGGATGATGCCGACGTGCTTGTCCGAGCCCTTGGCCTCCTCCTTCTGCTCGATGCTGGAGATGATGCGCCACGAGGCGCGGCGCGTGCCGACCACGTTCTTGTACGCGACCGACAGCAGGTTGCGCTCGTCCACCGTCAACTCGCCGCCGAGCTAAAACAACCGGGGTGTGAAGTAATCAGTATATCGCTCTCGTTGTGGGTCTCTCTCTCGCGCTCTCTCTCTTTCTTCGGCGATGGTAAAATCGCTTATCGCGCTGGTCGGCCAGCTTGGGGCGGAGGGTGCTCGTACGTACCTTCGCGACTTCCTGTGTTTCAACATGTCAGTAATCAGTCTGCCACACGCGGGTGATCTGCCATGCGCACCTTCATGTAGCTAACCATCTCTGCAACACCACCACATCACATCAGTAAAGTAAACTCATCCATGGTGGAAAAATTGCACGCATGACGTACCATCGTAGCGCTCTGCCTGCTCGCAGAGCCGGGCGAGGAAGGTCTTGCTGTAGGGAGCTGTTAGACACCGGCGCACGGAGGTCGTCGTCCTCGTCGTCGTCGCACCACGACCACTCCAGCAGCAGGTACATACCCTTCGCGCTGCGGAGTCACAGAGGGAGTCAGCGCATCGTTCGCGGTTTACGTGGCATAGCTTTCGCCTTTCGCCCCCAGGTTGGGAGCTTTTTGTTGAGGAGGGCAGGCAGGCAGGCAGGCATGCGCAACAAACCCGCGCGAGAGCTTTCAGAAACAACGGGGTGGGTGGGAAACGTACCTCGTTCGCCATCACTGTTCGTACTGGGTGTATGTCGGTAGGGGTGTTTGGTATGGTAGAAGCGATTCAGCAGGGAGTTCGGTTGATGAGGTGGTGTTGGAGGCGGGTTTGTTGATTGCAAGGTTGCTGTTTAGGTGGAGTTTCGGGTTTGGGTTACACCTGGAGAGAGTGGGCTGTTTCGGCCCGAGCACGTGACACACACGGCGGGAGGAGCCTAGCGCTTTCCGCGTGGTGGAGTCACGTGGTGGCAAGTATAGGTACGTGGGAAGGCGCATCCGAGAGCATGTTTGATGCTCATCATGTGGAAGAAGTCGAAGGCTCTAGATTCTATCCGATTATGCACCCACCATCTTAATGGAGCGAGCGAAGAGGTGTCTATCCTGCCTCGTCCTGAACGCCGACGCTACCCCAAAACATGTACACCCCAACCCTCTCAATCTAGTACAACTACAAAATCAAGCAGCAGCCATCTCAATCTTCTTCCCCTTGACACTCTTCCACTCCATGAGGGCCGAGCCGGCAATCGACAGCGCCGCCATGGCGACAGCGACGTAGAACGTATTCATCAGACTCGAATTGTACGCTACCTGCACACCAGCGTAGTACTTGCTCGGGATGACCGTCCGGAGCGAAGTGGCGCCCGTGGCCAGCACGACCGCCGGGTCGAGATCGGGGACCACTTTCTTCAGGTTCTGGAGAAGAGTGTTGGTGAAGACGTTCTGCGCGACGGAGATGAAGAGGGCGCCGCCGAGGGTTTGCGAGAACATGACGATGGCGGTGCCGATGGGGATGTCCTCGGTCGGGAGGACGGTCTGTACAGCCACCAGCGTTTGTTGCATGCCGAGGCCGACACCCGCGCCGAATAGTATCTGGAAGCCGATCCAGGAGCCGGAGGCGGTGTTGACCTTGAGGGTGGAGAGCAGGCCTGCGCCGATGGACATGAGGACCGTCGAGGCGAGGACGAAGGGGGTGTAGTAGCCGACTTTGGTGACGACGCCGCCGGAGATGGCGGAGAAGACGACCAGGCTTAGGATCATGGGGATGTTGCGGATGCCGGAGCCGACGGCGGATGTGCCTTTGATTGCTTGGAACCAGATGGGAAGGTAATAGACCTAAGCAGTGGAGTTAGCAGTGCGTACAGACGACCATCGACTTGCGTAATGCTTACAAAGATGAAGAAGGCGGCTCCGAGCGTCGCACCGAACCACGCTCCAGAAGCGACGGAGCGCTGCTTCAGCACCCGCGGCGGTACGGTGGCATTATCCTGCTTCCAGACCTGGATCCCGATGAAGATGACGAGCAGGACGGCGAAGACGACCAGCAGCGCGATGATCCTGCCGTTGTGCCACGGGAACTTGGACCCGCCC
This sequence comes from Friedmanniomyces simplex, assembly GCA_005059865.1. Taxonomy (NCBI): domain Eukaryota; kingdom Fungi; phylum Ascomycota; class Dothideomycetes; order Mycosphaerellales; family Teratosphaeriaceae; genus Friedmanniomyces; species Friedmanniomyces simplex. The sequence goes on from NAJQ01000133.1 coordinate 26,459, forward strand.
CACTGCAGCGCCAAGAGGAGACAGACGATCATGGGCAGGAACACGATGGTGCCGTAGACGTCGAAGAGCTCGAGCTTCGCTCTCCAGCCCGCCGCCATCTTCTTAGCGCTCTTGCCGTCCTTGTAGAAGAGGGCGATGAACAGGAGGGTCACGGCGCCGATGGGGAGGTTGATGTAGACTGGGCCAGGTTAGCTATCGTCTCGGTCGTGTAGTAAGATTGTACTCACAGCACCATCTCCAGGAGACCTTGTCAGTGAAGGCACCACCCATCAGCGGCCCGGCTACCGAGGCGAGACCGTACATGCCGCCAATACCGCCCATGTAGGTGGGGCGTTGCCTGAGCGGGACAGTTCTCGACACGATGAGGATGGCGCCGGAGAAGATGCCAGCAGAGCCGAGACCTGCGACAGCGCGGCCGATGATGAGTGCTGTCGAGTTCGGGGCGGCGCCGCAGACAGCCGAGCCGATCTCGAAGATGAGGATGGCGGAGAGGTAGATCCACTTGAGAGACAAGAAGGTATAGAGCTTGCCGAAGAAGAGTTGGAAGGCGCAGGTCGTGAGCAAGTACGCGGAGCCATACCCTGTGGAGAATTGTTAGCATGTGACAGAGGTGCATATTCAGTAGATAAGACTCACAGCCAACATCATCAATGGCCTTGAACTCATCCGTAATCCTCGGAATAGCGGTGCTGATGATAGTATTATCCAGCGCCATACAAAACACGGACAAGCAAAGCGCTATCGTGATGAGCGCCAACTGCATCTTCTTCGGGTAAACAATGCCGTCCTCCTCGGGATGCTCGCCCTCCTGGCCGAGCTCGTCGATCCGCTTCTCCAGCGCGGTCTCATGGTCGCGCGACGGCGAGCGGACTTCGGTGGCGTTCACGTCGACGGCAGCAGCAACGGGCTCCGCCTTTTCCCTGTCGAGGACGGACGGGGCGGTACTGGGCGCGGGCGTGGTCTCGTCGGAGCCTGGGCGTGGGGTTTCCGTGGTCGCGGGCGGGGTGGAGAGGTTCTCGGGCTTCTTTCTGCTGAAGAGACCCATGTCTGTGAGTCAGGACTGTGTGGGTACGTGTTCGGTTGATTGCGCCTGGAAGAGAAAGCCCGGGTAGACTGCGGCGGCTTGTGTTGACGTGGTCCTTTTCGCGGCAGGCACTGGGGAAGAGGCAAACCTCAAAAAGCTGGTCACACAGGCAAGAGAAGTGAAGTGAAGTGGCGAAAGAGCGCGCGCCTTTGTACTTGATAGCGAAGGAGAGTCAGGAGACGACGAGGAGGGTTCGATGCGATTGCGAGCAGTCAGAACTAACTCAGTGGAGTCACCGTAATAGTGAAAGGAAGTGCGGCCAAACTCCTAACCGCCTGGCCTTGTCGGCTATGGAAACGAAGCACTTCCGGAATGTAGAAGCAGCGTACTAGAGTAGAACTTGTCCCGCTTCCGGTCTAGCCAGCGACAATCTTCACGAATCGCTCCGGGCATCGTGTCCACATGCAGCCGGGAGCACTCTGTCATCAGTCTCTCCCCCTTCCAGGCAACAACAGCTGCGCACCGCTTCCTGCTCCATCGCAAGCATGAAGCGAGACGCTGTTGTTGCGGGTGAGGTGGAGGCAGCCACACCGCGATCCTGTTCGCATCGGCCTGCCGCTTACCTCCGTAGCTTGACTACTGCTCGGTCAGCCCGGTGGGCAGGAGCCGTCAGTAGTTGGTTGAGATTGGCTGCTCGCTACGCCATTGTTCGATTATTGCGCCACGTGCGCTTCTACGGCGGGAAGGAAGCACTCTTCCAATTTTGTTGTTCCCCCGAAAGGAGCGAATCCGACCGGCCGGTCGGAACCGGATCCTGCTTCCCTGCCGTTCCCTTCCCGGACAAACTTCACCTCATCAAACGCCCGGTCGACAGCTATACTTTCTCTCCGCACGACAATACATTGACACTGGCTTAGGCAGCGACATTGGCGCGTGTGCGACGCACGTCGTGCGTCATTGTGTTTGTTGCTGGACAAGCGATCCCCAGGTTGCAATGAGGAATTATCTTTGGATGTGGCCGGGTGCTAGATGGCTCGAGTGAGTGAGTGATGAGTCACTGTGCATACAGCTGTAGTCATACCCCAATGCTACGACGAGCTGTTGAACTCCCTCCACTGGGCTTGACACCGCGTGACCAGGCGGGCTAGCGGATCACGAAAGCTCTGAGGCCAGATTTCGAGCATGGCTGCTGCTCGAAAGCCGGGAATAACAATCGTCGCAGGTTTCGATCCACGTTCGCCGCTTTCTTGGCCATGTACGAGCGCTTTCATCCTGGAGTACTGGACAAAGCGGCAACACGGTGTAGTTTGTGATCGTTCGTGAGGACCATGGCCGAGGGCGGGTCGCGACGATAAGGACAATACTCGAGGGAGGATGTCAACCACCATGAGGACTGGTGGACGAACCATCCCAGAGGCCGCCACGGCAGCTATGAGAAGCCCTATGACCTACTGCAACTGTCCGGCGAGCCGACGTGATGCTGCACAATCGAGCCTTTCGGTTTGAAGCAGACAACGCTTCTTTGTCTCCACCCCCATCCCAGAAGCGCCCATTATGCCATTGTGTGGCGACCCTTTCATAATCCACCGACAAAGCGATCATCTCCCTCTCTACTTATACCACCCAGCATTCTGCCACCAGGTCCCCCCTTCAGGCTCCCCAGGTCTGGTATCCCTGATACATCTGACTTCAACTTACCACCGAACAGACACTTCACCAACTGCCGTCGCACTCGCAGCCATATCTTGCCGGGCAAGTATCTCGTTCGCTACAACAGGTGAAGAAAACGTTATATCGGTATAGGTACAGGTAAAGGTACCAACCCCCTCAACAACCCCACAACAAAAACCCGGGAAGAAAGGTAAAGAAAGGAAAAGAAAAGGAAAGGAACCCCAAAGAGACTAGCACAATGTTCCTCTCCCGCCGCCCCCACCTCCGCCCAACCCCACCCCCCCAAATCTACACCTCCTCCCTTTCCCCCTCCTCCCGCCCCCACGCCCCCCTCCCCTCCCCCCTCGTCCGCGTCCTCCTCGCCAGCTATGACGCCCGCGACTGGCACCACAGCGCCGACGCCCTGGCCGACTGGCTCAATGCCCGGTGGCGCAAAACCGGGTTCCGGGTCAGTCGCGAGACGGTGTGTTTTACGCTTAGGATCAATGGGAGGGGGGCCGTGAGGGGTGGTGGCTGTGGTAATGGGGATGGGGATGGGGAGGTGGTTTTTTATCGGGGGGTTTGCTAGGGTGAGTGATGGATAGATGGTATTGTTTAGACTCCCTTAGTCTCTGGCAGACTTTCTCATTGACTTCTTTTTCCTCCAGTAAACGGACTCCCGTGGAGCTTCTTACCTTACCTTACCCAGGTTTCTGTGTCGCGCGATGTATGCGGTCAAGGTTCCATGTTACGTGGTGGAGGAAGAGATCCAGCGACGTCGACGCAGCCACATCACCCCGGTGCGTCCTTTCAGCTCCGAGCGGGGATCCAAAATTCTGTGCCTACCTCATCATCCATAGTCAAACGACACAAAGATGCTCCGACCCGCAAATGTAGACTTTTTTTCACGCCCATCTGCAGCAGGCTAGCCGGAGCGCACATGGTAAGCCGTGAAGTCTTGAGTAAATACCGTACGAACCTCACCCACCCTTTGACCGAAGCACAGAACGCCGATTTTGGGGTATAGCCTCCATAGTAGCACGCATCGCCCCCCCGCCCCCAAACCTTCCTAAACACGTTCCCATCCACCGCCTCATTTCTCCACCACCACCGCGTCTTTCTCCTTCTCACCCCCACCCACCCCCGCACCACCAGCGCCATTCTTCCCCTTCCCCATCCCCAAAATCTCCTTCCCTTTCTCCACGATCCCCTGGAAACTCCCCCGTCGCTGCTGCTGCTCGCCACCCAGGCCCGGCCGCTCTTTGCTCTTATCGCTGCCGACCGTCATCTTGTTGCCTTCGCCGCCGCGCCTATAGTTTCAAACGCGAAGAAAATATTAGCTATGGGGTTCTTTGTCTCACTCACACATGGTAGTTTGGTGTTTGTTTAGTCATCCTCACCCCCAGTGGTATGTGCCCCGGGCTTCCTTCTCGTGGTGCGCGGGCGCGTTGACGTCCTGGGCGGCGCGGGCGATTTCGGGGAAGTTTTGGAGGTTGGTTGCCATGTTGCCTGTGGTAGGCGAGGAGGGGGAGGAGAGTCAGCTGTGGCCGAGTGGCCGAGAGGTTCGGAGAGGGGGAGTAGGCCAGGGGGGGGTGCGCACCTTGGCCGCCGCGCCCGGTGGTGTAGGTGTTGGACTTGATGGTCGGGGTGGAGAAGTCGGGGGCTTCGAGCGTGGTGCTGGGCTGCGAGTTGATGTTGCCCGCGCCGCCGCGGCCGTGGCTTCGGGTCTGTTCTGTCATGGTTGCTGTCGCTGTCGATGTTACGGATGAGGTCGAGTAAACTTCTCGTTCGGGGTTCTTTGGAGTATGTGCGCTGAGGGCGCAACTGAAAAGGTGAAAACGTCGAGTAGACGATGATTTCGCAGAAGTAGGAGATAGAAGCAGATATTGCGTGCTCGATGCCTACCGTGACTACAGTGAGCGGTATATGTTTCTTCGCCAAGGGCCAAGGGCCACATGGGAGGCACGTTTGGTGGGTGTGCGCGCTTTTCAGAGGTGGAGTAAGGTTTCCGCTACGTAATCCAATGCGATGCCTGACTTGCCGTATATTGCGTTGGTGGGTGTCTGGCAGTGAAGTCGTGAAGTGCTGCAGGGACAACTGAAGCACAGAACGTCGAGGCACAAGGCCATGGTCGTATTTGGAGAGGAAAGGCGTGTGAAGTTGAAAGCAGAGAAAGAGCGAGGGAGACGCGATAAGATGGCCTTGTGCTGATTGGCTGTTTCGGAGGCGGAAGGCGCGCCTGGGGACATTCTCACTCAAGCCGCCATCTAGGTCAACAACACCATCATACCAACCAGCATCGAACACCATGTCTACCCCCGTGGCCAGCGGCGCCGCCAAAGCCATCTCGCGGCTGGCATGGACAGCAAGCTCCGCCCGCCCATCCATAGCGGCTACCCAGCTCCACACCCCCTCCCACCACCAACAGTCGGAGCGAAGAACATCCGCAACAGCAGCCTACACCCAGGCCCGCTGGGCCTCCCGCCGAGCTCCCCATATCCGCACAAGCAACCCCTCACCCCTCCAGATCGCCGCCTCCCGGACCTTCTCCGCCACCCCCCTCCGCGCCCGCGACCACCACTTCGACACCCTCAAATTCGTCGCCCGCCTCAAACAAGAAGGCTTCACTGAAGACCAAGCCGTCTCCATGATGAAAGTCCTGGGCGACGTGATCGAGGAGTCCATTCAGAACCTCACCCGCACCATGGTCCTCCGCGAAGACCAAGAAAAAGCGACCTACACGCAGAAAGTCGACTTCGCGAAACTCCGGTCGGAATTGCTCTCCGCGGATACCACGGAATCCTCCCTCACGCGCGCGAGTCACGAGAAATTGACGAATGATCTGGCGAAATTGAATAATCGGTTGCGGGACGAGGTGCAGCGGACACAGGCTAGCGTGCGCTTGGATCTGAATCTGGAGAAGGGGAGGATTCGGGAGGAGGCGAATAGTCAGGATTTGAAGATCAAGGAGACGGAGACGCGGATCGAGCAGGAGAGCGCGGCGTTGAGGGAGCGGTTGGAGGCGGTCAAGTTCAGCACGTTGCAGTGGTTGATGGGCGTGTGCACGGGGACGGCGGCGATTATTCTGGGTGTGTGGCGGTTGTTGATGTAGGGTCGCTCGCCCGAGCTATGCGGGGTTGCGAGGCACTGCCGTGAAAGTAAACACAGTGTGCTTCTTCACCCTCTCAATCCTTCCTCTCCATATAAGGCAAACACGCCTCATAGACGTCCCTAAACCCCGGTAACACAACAACCCTCCCAAACACCCCCTCGTCCACCACCCTAGCCGCCTGCAATGACCCCGCCACAAAGAAATCCGTAAAACTCGGCCTTCGCACCCAACACAAACGGGCCCTCAGCGCGGTTCGTCCGCAACAACTCCCCCACCCCCCGCATCCCCTTCCCCGCCGCTTCCCAACTCCGCTCCTCCTCCCCCTCTCCCAGCAACTCCTCCAACCGCTTTCCTCCCAAATCAGCCTCCCGCGTACGACGGAAATACTCCTGTGCGCGCGGGGAGAGGATGTGGATCTCCCGCGGCAGGATGCAGGTGCGGAAGACTTTGCCGATGACGGCGCGGGCTTGGAGTTCGATTTCGGTTCCTAGGGGCGATGTCAGGGGGATGGGGGGGTCCGGGTAGGTGGATTCGAGGAAGTGGGCGATGGGGTGGGAGTCCATGAGGTGGATGTTGGTTGGGAGGTGGTGGATGGTTGGGAGGGTGAATTTGTTTCTGGCGCCTGAGGGGGCGGTGCCTGGGTCGAGGCCGCTGGGGAAGGGGTTGGGGTTAGATGGTCGCTTTGTGGGCGGTTGGAGGCGCTTGTAGGGGCATTGATGGGGGGGGGGAACGACTCGAACTCACAGCTTTGTCAATGTGGGCTCGATATCGGGGAACTCGAGGAAGATGGTTCGGTAGGGGATTTTCTTGTAGTTGAGCATGAGGCGGATGCGCCAGACAGCGGGGGAGAAGCAGATCTTCTTGATGCAGGCCAGGTCGTATAGGATGATCTCCGGTTCAGCATGGGTGACCATGTTGTGCTGTGTTCTTATTGGGCTCGATTGAGGAGATGGAATGCCACCGCAACGGAGATTTTCGAGGGTGGCAATCAACTCACCGCAGCCTACAGCAAGAGGTCAGGTCAGGTCCGTATTTATGTGTATGAGGTTCAGGTACGTGGTATTTGCTGGCGATGACTAATCGTGCAGCGTCTTCACACCGGTAGCTCCGACACGTGCTTTCCAGGATGCACAGCGTGACTAGGAAGACCGCAGCCACGAGTGAACGGCGGGAAACCGATGGGGCGGAGAGATGACGGCCAAGCACTCGGTGCGGTCACCTTTGTTGCAAGTACTCCCTCATCCGCGACGCTTCTGTCACCGTGGCAGACGCTCTCTCCCGCGACTGGAGCATGAAATATGCAGTCTTTTAATTGTTGGCCGCCTTCAAGATCTCCAGGGAAGCCTAGTCGAGGTATCGGCGATGGATGCCCCACGGATTAGAGCTTACTACGAGGCTCCGCGTCCACGCTCGGTCCAACGAGTCCGTCCCAGAACTTGCCGGTGCTGAGACTGCCTTGGAACCGTTCCTTCGTGATCGTTAAAGCCGACGGCACCCACCCCGACACATCTTTGCCAAGCAGCATCTGTGCGATCGCCAAGCCGCAACTATAGCAGTAGCCAGTTCCGTAGCCGTTAAAACCCGCCGCAATCCATTCACCACCCTCCCGTCTTCCGGTCACTTCTGCTGATAAGCGACCGATCATCGGGATGCCATCCCTGCTGAAGCCCATGATGCCAGACCAGAGACTCTTCATTTGGGGTGGATCTGGAGTCTCGAAGTGTCGAGGGAGCACCTTGCTGATCTCCTCCGCCGACCTGCTGTTGACTTTACTATCGTCGCTGCATACTAGGTCTTCTGGCTTCTCGTACTCGCCACCCAGCATCATGTACCCGGTGTCCGGGTCCTGAGTAAGATAGTACAAGCTTGCACTTCTCACGCCCGACTTTTCGTCCACGTGAGGCGTGCTCAGGAGAGACCACGAGCGGTCCGCACCATGGTTGGGTACCGATAGGCCTAGGTCTTGAGCGCTCATTGTCCCGCGGAAGGGAAACAGCTTGCCCCGGAGAGTGGGTAGCAGGTGCGATGTAAAACCATTGGTGCAGTATACTACGTGAGACGCTCCGACCTCGCCTCGAGACGTCTTGACTACGTATCGCCCGAGCCTCTCTTCCGTAGCGGGCGCATCTGCGACTGCATGCACCGGTGTGAATGTTTCGATGGCCAGACGGTCGTGATACCTATCCAGTAAGAGGCTCCAGAGTCCACACCACAGACGGTAAGGCCAGACAGCTGCACCGGGGCCGATACCAGCTCCCACAACGTTGTGCAGGCCGAGCTCTGTCTTTGCCTCTTCGGAGCTGACCAGCTTGAAATGATCTTTTCGTTTACTTGGCATATGCTTGTTCCATAGTTGTAGAGACTTCTGCGCGTTGTTGAAAGCTTCCTGGTCCGCATACGCAAGCACCTTCGTAGTCGGTCGTATCTTAGAGTACTTTGCAAGGCTAGACTCTGGAAACTCGCCCACGGCGTCGAAAGTCATCTCGATGTTGTTCAGGGTAAACTCGGCTATGTCCACCGCTGCCTTCACCCCAAAGCACTCGACGAGCTCAGCGAAGTCGCCAACAGACGGCGATACGATATGTCCACCATTACGGGACGTCGCTCCGCTGGCCAGACCCCGAGCTTCCAACACGGTGATTCTGATTTTTGAATCTCCGTCGAGTAGGCCTTTCGCTACACTGCAGCCAGTCATGCCAGACCCGATGATGACCACATCTGTACTGGATTGGAATTTTTTCGAGGAGACACTGGCTAGTGAATGCGGTGGTAGTTGCCAAAAAGGTACTGTTGGGTCCGGTACGGGTAGGCCAGGGTCTCTTTCGAGTGGTGTAGGCATGATGCCTCTGGGACAGTCTTGCTGCGTCGTGAATCGACGAAGACAAGATCCTAAGGCTCAGAAGGAAGTGGTGTATTCATCGGCTGCATGTGATTGCCAAGAGGCAATGCCGCCCCGTTTCGGTCATACATAATGTACACTATCTTGGCCAACCTTCATGTGGCAGTCGTAGCCGGCGGCACAGTTACACTCGATGCGGTTGTGGAAGGAAATGTCTGGATTATAGGATGTCGTTATCTACGCGGTGAGCCGCCCTGACTCGTGCCCGGGTTTCCGACTCCACTCTGGTCCGTGCACTAATCCTTCTTCGCACTGCAGTCTGCGACCACCTTCGAACATCATGGGGCGGAGACCGCTATTTGACGCGAGTTTGGAGTTGAATGATGGTAGTCGGTCGGTCTCAGAGAGAAACATCACGAGTGACAAGGGAAGCTCGCAGGCCTCACAATGAGCCCGAACCACCACGCTGAGCCAGAACTATCCTGAGACCCGTGTCACACCAGACAAGAGGTCTTCCGGGTCACATCCAAGCAGCATTTTCGGGCGCCGCCATATTTGACTCCTGCGTAGGTCGAAAGAACTTTCTGACCAAGTAACGCCAGGCCGAGAGCGCCGACGGCGACGAGGACGAAGATATCACCGCCGCGTAATCCGTGTTGACCGCCTGCCTTCACACCACCGTAAGTCCTTGATAACGATCATGAGTCGCGTCATTGAGGCTGTACGTCGGACTCGGAAGGAACATGGGCAGAAGTGTTCGCCTATCTCGAAACTGCGACCGGGCATGTTCTCTTCTTCCTCATTGGGCAGAGCTCAATGCTGTACGGTTATCGCGCGGCCAAGGTACTTGTATACCTCGTTACAGAGAGCTCGTGCTGCTATGGCATTACTTAGTGTAGCAAATGAGTCGAAGGCCTCCGCGACGCACAGATTGCCACAAGCGCCTCGCCTTTTGTACGCGCTTCAGCCATCATGGATTCCATAGTACAAGAGCGGTTACCTCCCGGTACTGTGGCACTGGAAGACTGTAAGTGCCATACTGGTGACCGGGTGAGCTTCTCTGACGACAACAGTGCAACGCGATGAAATCATACTCCAGCCTACGCCTTCCGACGACCCTGAACAGCCACTCAACTGGCCTATAAGCCGCAAGACGATCAACTATGTGATTCTCTGCTTCTATGCACTCATCACTTTCACACTGTAGGAGCCGCCCATTCCCCATATCCGCCGTTCACTGATCCGTTGCAGCCTGGACATTGGCACTGTGGTCTGGGGCCCGTAAGTCGTCCCCACAAGCATGCCTTAACCTCCGGGACCTGTCCGAGATAGGTGCTAACCCTTCCACCCATCAATCGGAGGCTCAACGAACAGCTCGGCATCTCCTACACCAGCATGAACGACAGCTTCGCAGCCAACGTCGCCGGCCTAGCGGTCGGATGTATCTTCATGGTTCCGCTGGCGATCAAGTTTGGCCGTCGACCGGTCTATATCGCCAGCACCGCCATCCAGCTCGCAGCCGGCATCTGGTCGGCACGAACGTACACCGTTGGCGATCTCGTCGGTAGCAATGTCCTCAGCGGAATTGGTGGTGCGATCAGTGAGAGCATCATCCAGATGACGATCGCCGACCTCTTTTTCGTGCACCAGCGGGCCAGGATGAATGCGGCCTATCTCGTCATGGTCTATACCGGCACCTTTCTAGCTCCAGTGGCGGCTGGGTACTGCGCTAAGGCTCAGGGCTGGCGATGGATCTGGTGGTGGACGGTGATCTTCATCGCTATTTCGCTTGTCGTCACCATCGTCGCTTATGAAGAGACGAAATACACTCCACGGACCGAGTCGACGCGGGCTCGCTCGAATGAGTTTTACGAAGACCGCGATCTTGCAACGAAGGTAGACGAAACCGACAAGGCACATCCGGAGCCGATCACTACTCATACTCGAGACATGTCGTTCATTGCGACATATCCCAAGAGGTCTTGGATACAAAGATACGCCCTCTCAACTAGCACGCTCGGGGGCTCGCGACCCTTCCTGCACTTGGTCTGGGACACCATCTCGCTCGTCCGCTTCCCCGCCGTGGCGTATACCGCCCTGATGTGGGGTGCAACACTGATGTGGTTCTCTGTCGTGCTCACGACGATGTCTACCTATTTCACCCTGCCGCCCTATAATTTCTCACCAATTGGCATTGGGCTCATGAATCTGCCTCCCTTTCTCGGGACACTACTCGGCCTGCTTGTCAGCTCCTCGAACGACTGGATCATTCTCAGGTTGTCGAAGCGCAATCATGGTATCTTTGAGCCGGAGATGAGGCTGTGGCTGGCTCTCTGTGGTGCCCTCATCACGCCGGCAGGCGTGCTGTTGTTTGGGCTGTCGATGACCAACGTAAGTTGTGCATGGGCAACAAGCAGCCAGCTGTGACCTAACGCTGTCGACAGGGCATGGCGTGGATCGTTCCATGCGTCGGAAACGCAATGTTCGGCTTCGGGTCCGCGCTCAATGGCGGCGCCTCGTTGACGTACCTCCAGGACTGCTACGCTGAGGTTCGTGTGTCCCCAGACAGTGTTTTACGCGGTGCTGATCAGACCCGACATGCAGGTCATTGGCGATGTCCTAGTCTCCGTCACCTTCGGTACGTTCAGCGAGAACACGTCCGGCGAAAGGATGTCTTGCTAACGGTGTGGCAGTGCGAAATGGTCTCGCCGCCGTCATCGTATTCGCCCTAACTCCTTGGATCAACAGCATGGGGCTTTACAACATGTTCATCTGTGCCAGCGTCCTGGCCTGGGCAGTCTACCTGCTGACGGTCCCCATGTTGATTTGGGGTCGCAAGTGGCGAGTTCAAACGGCGAGTCAATATAGGCAGCATCTCCTACGGAGTGGAAAGCACGCTCCTGGACCAACAACTAGCTGAGCCGACAAAGAGGGATCAAGTCCCGCGATGATCGAAGCTGACAGCATCTTTGCCGACATAGATCGGCCGGACCGCCAGGTTTTTCGTTCAAAATTCATCCATATTCCAAGCTGCCTCGTCTGCCGTCTTTACTCGCAAGTGTGGATTCCCGCATCTGCAAATATACACCGCAGTGTACCGCCCGGTATTTGCTGCAAACATGGCTCTGCCTCTAGCTGTACTCGATATGCGGTTGGATCCGATCCGACAGGCACACAAAAGCTGCGCCTCATTCGCGCGCTGGCAGCCAGCCAGGTAGACCGGGACACCAGGAGATGGCTGCATTCAAGTGGCGAGCATGTTCTTCTCGCGTCAGGAGGTATCTGCAAGATTCTTTGCACCTCAATCCAGCATCGAGGACATAATGCTTGTCACCAGCCACTCAGTGTCCCGTGCACATCATGTCTCCTTTTACAGTTCCCTCCCTGTCGATTGCTCAGAATTCGCTAGTCAATCTTGGGAACAGCACACCCTGCTCTCCTTTCCCCAGTTCCACCATTGGGGTTCCGTACCCGTCGTCTTTACCCATTTGACACCACTCCCACGTGCGGCGCTCTTCGCTCACACCCAACATATCGAGCAGCCTCTTCGCGCTGGCCGGAATGAAAGGCTGCAACATCAGTCCAACCAACCTCAACGTCTCCGCCGCCAAATAGATCGTCCGTTCGATCTCCGCCTCCAAGTCCTCCGGCGATTGTCCAGCTTTGGACAGCTCATGCATTTCATTCCCTGTGGTGTCCGCGGCAATCACCTGCAGTCTCGTGACCGCCGTCCAGGGCGAAGCCTGATGCAAATGGCCGTTCATGTCCGCTACAGCTTTCGTCAACGCCTGCACCGCGCGGTTAGGATGTAAATCCTTCATGTGCCCGTCCACCTGCCTCGGCAGCGCCCGGATACGTCCGTATACTCTCCTGCCGTCCGTGTCTGTTCCATCGGACACAGCCGGGTGCTCTTCGCCCTTGACGTGAGCATATCGCTGTACCGCGCGGCGGACGTCCCAGCCCTTCCCGCGCATAATGCGGGACGCCAGGTTGCCCAGTCCGCCTTGCAGGTGCTTCTTGTATTTCTCGATGATGAAGCGGTTGTCGTAGTCCGCGTCGTCCGTGATGCCGCCTTCGTGGACAAGGTACCAGCGCATGATATCTACCCCAAATCGATCCAGCGCCCAGAATGGATTTACAACATTGCCAGTGCTTTTGGCCATTTTCTGGCGTCCGAGCGTCCAATGTGCGTGTGTGAGAACTTGCTTTGGTAACGGAAGGTCGAGTGCCATGAGGAAAGCGGGCCAGTAAATACAGTGGAAACGAACGATATCTTTCCCCACAACCTGCACGTCGGCGGGCCAGCCACCGGACATCTCGCAGCCGGGCGTGAAAGGGTAGCCAGCGGCGGTGGTATAATTGAGGAGTGCATCAAGCCAAACGTAGATAGTCTGGGAAGGATCTGAGGGGACGCGGATGCCCCATGTCAAGCGCTCGACGGGCCGGGAGATGGAGAGGTCGCCTAGTGAAGCGGTGACTTGGCTGACTACGTCTTCCATGCGGGTACGTGGGACGATGAAAGACGGGTTCGCAGCGTAGAAGGCTAAGAGTTTGTCGCGGAAGGCGCTAAGCCGGAAGTGGTAATTGCGTTCGCTTGTCCATTCGACCTCTTTGCCGGTCTCGATGCTGACCATGATCTTCCGGCCGGTCGGCGGATCAACGATGAGTTGGACTTGGGGCTGCGGATAGAAAGTCTCGTCGCTCACGCTGTACCAGCCTTCGTGCTTGCTCTCGTAGATGTACCCTTTCTCCAGCAGCATCTGCCAGGCATACTCTACAGCCTCCCTGTGCCGCTGGTCGGTCGTCCGGATGAAGACGTCGTTGCTGATGTTGATCCGTTTTGCCAAGTCCTTGAACACCTCCGCCCCTCGATCACAGAACTCTTTAGGGGGTACACCAACTTTGGCGGCGGCTTGCTGGATCTTCATGCCGTGCTCATCGGTCCCGGTAACAAGGATGCTCTGGCGCTGCTTGAGCTCCTGCCAGCGTTTGAGCACGTCGGAGAGGATCATTGTGTACATGTGGCCAACATGAGGCGCGGCGTTGACATAGAAGATGGGAGTCGTGATGTAGTATGGCTTGGGTTTGGAGGTCGCCGTCGCCAGTTTTCGCCGGTATGTCTGCTGGCAGCCTGAGCAGACCCATTGCGGACGCCATCGTCGTAGTATGAGGGACTGTAATGGCGTCAAGGCTGAGAAGGAGGACGAGATGGCACGGCGCATGGCTGGGCGAACTTGGACTTGACTGCGTTGAGAACATCCAGCTCCAGAAAGACGCGTGAACTTCAAGCTCGCGGAGCCTCGGCGCGGCTCTTCCCGCAACACGACCCACAACTTGCCGGCGCCACGACGGTGAGCTGTTTCTGTTGACGGCCAGCACAAAGTCGCGGACCAGAACGAGCGACGCGTTTACCCATACCGTGCGGACGAAGGAAGGCAGTAAACCCGGTAGTCTGACCAGCGTCGTAGTAAACATGCCCCACTTTCCGGACGAGATCTGGCTGAACATTCTCGAGTACCTTTCACCCTCCGACGTTTGGACCTCCCTCCATCGGGCCAGCAAGCAACTAGAGAGATGCGCCGAGGACATCCTGACCCGTGAGCCTCTCACAAAATTTACCGTCGGCCTCGGATTTGTCACCAGCTGGCACCGCCACCCTGGCACCATAGCCTTCACCTTCAAGGATCTCAACAAGCACAATCCAGAGTACGCCTTTTTCGCGTCCTGCATAGTGTACCCGCAACACTACTACGACTGCGCCATGCAGATCTGGTCACATCACCTCGCCCAAGGTTTCCCAGAGGACAAAACCAGGGGGTGGCGTGTGCAGCATGGTTACGAAGGCAGAGTGGTGTTCATGGCACTGCCAAATCTCGCAGTGGTGGATGGGGAGCCTGGGGTCTGGGTGAACTGGAGAGAGTTGTTCAACGCGTACTGGGGTCCGCCACCGGTAGTATATTCTCCGAGGAGGCTGTTGCTGGACGCGTCTCATGCTGAGTCCGAGAGCCTGAATCCGTAATTGGCAGGACTTGGCTGAGAAACTCATCTACGTATGGTCGCATTTCCGGTCTTCGTGACGGCCGCCGGGACGGGTTCTGAAGAAAATTACTGGACGACTAAGGGTCGAACCAGCTCAATGGAGCGAGATCGGGTGTGCCTTTACGATCGGCCTAAGGGGACGTCGGACGAGCGTCAAAAAGGACGAATGCGCCATGGTTTAAGGGACACTGGAATAGCGTACCACGACCAAGAAGAAGATGCTTTTCGAGAGGGTTGCGGCTCAGAGTGAGAGGCAAGCGATGTCAGGTCTGGTCAGGCGACGATATCATAACAGTGGCTGACAGTAACTCGGGGGTGTGCAACGAGACGCGCATTCAGTCGGCTGTTCGCCTCAGCTGCAAACAAGCTTGGTCTTCGACCACAACTTTACGGTGAGATCATGGGTAGCGGGAGCAGGTACTCGACTTGAGCCGGTCTGCAACGCCTTTGGGCGCTCGTATGCCTGATGCGAAGTCGTACATCCTTGGCCACACTTACGAGAAGCCAGTGGCCTGGGTTGTCTCCGTGCATGCTCGAGGGGTCCGCGGAGCACGGTAAAGGGCTCCACCGCTCCTTTGCTCCAGAGTCCAGGAAAAACTACGACACAGCTCCACAACAGTGACTACTCATGGATGCACCTCGAGCAGCACGGTGATACAGACACGTACTTGGCGGGCGAGAGACACACGCGCGGAATCAAATCCGCGAAACGCGGCTAAACAGCTGGCCAATCAGAATGCTCCAATCCTAACCTTCTTCTTCATCTCAAACATTCTATTAGCACTTCAGATGCAACGACCGGTACTCTCACAACGCAGCTCAGCGAAGCGCTTGCGGTCGCGGCCTGCTCAGTGAAGCACCTTGACAGTCCGTACCACAGTGCCGCTGCGTTGCTGGCGCCCCGAACCGTGCGTCAGCGGGCGCTCGGCTACATCGCGATGTCTCTTGTAACTACTTCACTCCGTGGCAAGGTGTTGTATGCACGACGCGCATTCTCATTGTTTCCTTTGTTGAACACATACTCCGTAGAAGCACTTGTAATACATACGTAGCGCAGGACGCCGCATACCTTCTTTGACCAGCGATCGCTAGAAGCAGGAAGAAAAGACACTACCGCGCAGGACGCATACCTTACGACTCACGACCACCTACCACGACAACAAACACGATTGCCACGCATACTCCAAAGGCACGCGCCATGCCTTCCCGACAGGTCCTCGAGAAGCGGGCCAACTCCGACATGCAAGAGGAGAACAGCGACGACCAGTACGCTCAGGAGCCGAGAGAAGAGCGCATGCCCACACCACAGCTCGACGCAGAGACCGAAGACGCAGATATGTCAGAGAAGAAAGATCGCCCGCCGCGCTTCTCGACTTTGTTCGGCGTCGCTCCAACACTGCCAGCACGAGAGTTCGAGAGCTATCCGGAGCCGCAGCGCAAGTCCGGCATCTGGATGCCGACACCGCTCTTCGTGCTTTTCGCCGTGATACTGCTGTTCGAGAGCACCCTTCTGTTCGCGTATGCCATCATCGGACTCTACAGCAATCTGGGCTTGGTACCTTCAGGACCCGCGAGCTGCAATTGCGAATCCAACAGACCGGCCATCAACATCGCGCCGAACTTCGTCATGCCGCAGGCTCAAGCGCCCATCATGCAGACAACGACAGTCACTGTGCTCGGGAACGGCTTGTTGTCAGATCTGCTGCCTGCGCCAACAATTCCACCGTCCAGCGGCATCACGATGTCGACGTCTACGGGCAGCTCTACCACTGCGGACTCATCGCCACAAGCTGCCGCTATCGCTTCGAACGTGCTCGGCATGCTCAACAGCATCGCCACTGCACCATCAAGCATGACGGGCAGCACCTCTATTACCCGCGTCCCAGGTGTCGCTACCTCAACCATGATCTTGTCACAGATCCCTCCTCCGCAGAGTACCGTCAACAGCGTCAAGCTCGTCACAGTCAACCCATCCGGTTCCACAATCCTGGCTCGGCCGACGGTGACCGCAACAACGGTAATCGACCCTTCGCAGGCAGCGGCAGCGAATTCTGCCAGTGCTGTAGCGCAGAGCAGCGTTGAGACGGCATTTGCAGGCTTGGCTAAAGCGTTGACGCCGCATGTGATTCCTTCGAGCACGACATTTGCCACGAGCGTGGCGAGTACTACTGCGCCGCCAGCTACTACGGTGAGTCTACCCTGAGGGAGTCCAGCACTCAAGTACGCACACTGAGATCCGCAGTGATTTTCACCTTCACCAGTATCGGGGAGCACAATCAAAACTCAGTGGCGATCAGGCTACTGCATCGGCGGATCGGAAGCGGTGGCGTTGGATTGTATCGGAGGCTGATGTTTCGTGAGTTTTAGGATGCTGCTGAGGCGACTGCGGTCTCGAGTACGACCACGACATCCGCGAGCAAGAACTGCATCGGAGCTATGGGGAGGATGGGAGATGTGTGTCTTTGATCGACGGTGATGACGGGATAAGTAGTGGCGAATAGCTCCAAGTATTAGCTGTGAAGCACATCCATAAGGGATGTCGGACATCGAGCTTGCCTAACCCAGCCAGACCGCTTCTTCCTTGTAGGCGCTCTTCCACCAAGCCTCTGGATGCATCTGATCGACGCCTCGCCGATACATCATCCTTTCGCACCGCTCAACCACGATGACGTTTACCATGGGGATTTCCTGCCCATCCTCTGGCCATTTGCACTCGTCGAACGGGAGATGGTACCTTACCATGCGTTCTTCTTGCGGGTCCCAGACGCCAGAATTCGCTAGGTCGTCCGGGTCGTCGCTGATGGGAAGATGTAGGCCCCATGGCTCATTGTCTGTCGACAGAGCCAAAATCTCGCAACGCTCCGTCGTATTCGGCGATGCTGTCCAAGCGTCCTCCTTCGCTTTCGTGTTAGTATCGTACTGGGGTAGCGGATCACTCTGGTGGAAGACGACTAGCCCTGCACGACTACCTTCAACGAAGAGCGCATGACAAGCTGAGGCCCGGCTGCCGTCGACGGCGAGCATGAAGGTACCCCAAGCCTGCCGGCTTACAGATACGGCAGCAACGAACGCGACGAAGCGGAGCCAGGTGTTCTGGCATTTTTGACCCGACACCTGCTTCTTGCCTCGCGTTTTTCCCTCTCCCGCCGGAGATGGGAAAGGCAACCTGTGCGAAGTGGGCACCAGATCCTCGAACACTACAACGTCGGACCACAGAAGGCCAGTTGCCTGATAGACGTCATAGTCACCTGCGCCTCCCACAATGCTTCGGTTCCCGTAGGCCTTTTCGTCCCACTGCTCATAGCCGACGGGGAGCGTACGCGGAAAGTACACGGCACCCTCCCAACCAGTCCACGACCAGCTCGGAAATGTTTCTCCGGGGACTTCAAATAGCTTGCGCCTACGGGTGCTACCTCTGGGCATCCAGAAAAGGTAATGATCCAGGAGACGCGGGATCGGTAGGCCGCACAACAACAGAACCCCGGTTTCCAGGGACAGCAATGAGAGGAGACCGTTGATACCGTTCAGCGCGTCGTATTGGTACGATAGCCGGCGGGCGGTGTATTCCTCTATCAGTGCCTCGTAAGATGGGACTTCGTTGTCTGGTTCCACGAGGCGAGGCACGCCTTCAACGCGATTTCCTTCACAGCGTGCGGGCGTCTGGTAGACGCAGCATGGCCGCTCGTCTGCATCGTCATCGGTAAGATGCACACAAGCATTGTCGACGAGGTCTTCGGACCAGGCGTCTTGCTGACAGGAGAAGAAGGCCTGATACGGGGTGAAGATGAGCTCCCTCTTGGACATCAGATGCTCCTGGTAAGTCCAGGCGCGGCAGGACCACCTAGACCAGCAGAGAGCCGTGGAAGAATCCGGCATTGTAGCGGCAAAGGAGCATTCGCGTCTCTTCACGACGTCCTGCTGCACTAGCCGATTGCCCGGGCGCATGCCGAGCAGGCCTTGGTCTTCATCTGCTGAAGACTGAGGAGCTGCGATGATCGTGAGCACGGCGTTGCGATAGATACTACCCATTGCCTGGATCTCTTGCATCTTGCTCTCAAGGCTATCTTGCACAATGCAAAGGCTGTCCACCCAAAGGTACCGCTCACCCAACAACGTAGTGACGTCCATTGCATCAGCAACTGTCGGCGCAAGATGCGCCAAGTCAATGGCGTTTTTTGTCCGAAGGAACACATTATTCGACAGAAGTAGGCGGACATTTGGCTTCTTCGCCCAGCAGTAGGACAGTGCGACGAATCTACTGCCGGCCGGAGCATCGATTATCCGACGCTCTGCTACATCGACTAGAAGCCTGGAGTATGGCGCCGACGCTGAGGCTGATGTGTCGCTGGGCGGAGCTCGGAACACGTTCTTCGGCGCATTGCAAGCGTCTCCATGCGACAGCAGACACCGCTTGTACGTGTTGCGAATGAATGCCCGGCCGCACTCCTCGTCAACCCGTCGCGCAAGGTGATACACCTTGTCCCCCTCGCAAAAACCGTTCTGAGGATGCACCACATCCAGGCAACTATCAAGCAATAGCTTCAGAACTCGCAGGTAGAGATTCTGCACGAGCGACTGTTGGTCTCCGTCATGTTTCCCAAGCAGGGCATTGTATCTGTAGGCTCTGAAATTGATGCGGATGTCCCAGTCAAGGCAGATACCAGTGACTTGCCACCTCAGACCTCCCCACATCTCAAGCTCACACGAGACCCTCTTGGCACGTGTGATGTCTACCTGCTCCTCTGGTTTCGTGCTCCGGGAAAAGACTCGGGCAATGAATTGACATAACGGGCAGGCTTTCGTGGCGACAAGCCTATCGAGCCAGCCCAGCCTTGCCACATAGATCTGAGACGAGAGGTCATCGTCTGATGCCCGGTCCGGTAGGGCTTGGATGTTGGGCCAGAAGACGTCTGCGATGGCTACACGGCATGTGACACACGTCTCGTAACTGGCGCTCACCGGTCGAATGCCTGACAAGGCGAGCCGCTGGGTGTACACGGACACGCTGTCCTCGTCCATCCTTGGTGATGCACCGGGAACCGCCGCATGGCATTACCTGATGTGGCTTGTTATGCGACTTTGATTTCAAGGCAAGTCTCAGCGGGCTGCAGAACGGTGTGCCTCCTGTGGTTGATCGCGTCTACATGGCTCCGAGTGTGTCCAGCGGTCTCTGCTATCCAAAGCAGGGATCCCTTTGCATCACTTCGTAGCCGCGGATTTACACGGCAGTACACAGCTGGACCCTATTCAAGGCGGCATGTGACGATGAAAAGCGTGTCGGGCGTGCTGTGAAAGCCTTCTGTTTACATGGCTCAGTGTAGCCGTAACCGAACCTCTTAGCCTGTTGTTGAATGTGTGGTTGGTATCTTTTATATGCGCGAGGTGGCACCTCAGACTTGAGATGTGGGGTTGTGTACGGGAGCAGCCATAGTGCCTAAGGCGACAAGGTCAATCGAATGCAATATCGCCACCCTCGCAAACCTCATCATCCTCAACCTTTGGAGAAATGGTCGGCAAGGAATCGAGGCTAAGAGCAAGGTACAATCACAGATACCTGCCTCACAAGGCGTAGTAGTCTGGGCGCCGTGGCCCCAAGACCGCCGCTTATCTAACGCCTCCCACCCCTCCTTCGGCGCAAGCAGAGTTCAAAAGCTATCTGACCAAGACTGCTTGGCGTCCGCACCACACCACCGTCTGTTTCCTCGGCGCTCACAGCATCGAGTGGTTGCAACTGCTGCGATAGCACCTGCCACCGCGGACACCCGGCTTTGTACGCGCTGAGCCCAGGACGACGTAGCCGGACTAAGCTCAAATGGTTGTGCTCTGCCGAAGACTGCCATAGCCGCTCTGCCAGACAGAGCAGATGTTACGACGCCTCAAGTATGTACGACTTAGATGCCAAGGCAAGGTCGGGTCGAAATCACACTAGATCGTAGACTTTGGCCCAGCGATAAGTATATGGCTCGAAGTCTTCCATTTCCGTTGCACCAGGCTCTACCCTTCTGCCTCACGACATATCACTCCATCAATACTTGTGGATTGTGCCGCGATGCAAAACTACGGTGCCGACCTGGTGGCCGTTGCTGAAATGCGGCAACCAAGTGCGGTGGCGTACAAAGATGAGAAGAGTGGCAACGGCCTGCATACCAGTATTGCGGATGCCTCCACCGAGGGCCTACTCGAGCCCACTTCCGAGGAGCTGAAGACTCTGCGACGTGTAGGCGGCAAGATACCATGGCAAGCTTTCACTGTGACATTTGTCGGTGAGTAGTCGCATGACTTCATCCCTCTAAGGATGTTGCTCTAACACCTCATACTCAGAATTCGCCGAGCGCTTCTCGTACTACGGAACGACTGCCGTCTTCGTTAACTTCATTCAGCAGCCTCAACCTTTCGATTCTCGGGCCGGTGCGATCGTACAGACGCAGGCTTGTTATGACGCGATTGGTAGGGAAGCGTGTGTGCAGCCCGGAGGTCTGGGACAAAGTCAGCAAGCATCCACCGGCATGACAACTTTTAATCAGGTAGCCTCAAACTCGCTACACATCATGCTGTCCTAATGCTGACAGTCGGCCAGTTCTGGGCGTACCTTATGCCTCTTCTCGGCGGCTATATCGCGGACACCTACCTCGGCCGCTACCTGACCGTGCAGTACTCCATCGGTTTCGCAATCGTCGGCCACATCATCCTCATCACCTCCTCGATCCCGTCAGTGATGGACAACCCGCAAGGCGCACTTGGATGCTTCGCCGTCGGCCTCGTCATCATGGGTCTCGGCACCGGCGGCTTCAAGTCCAACATCTCGCCACTCCTCGCCGAACAGATCCCCCAAACACGCCCTGTAGTGATCACGCTGATGAGCGGCGAGCGCGTCATGAAGGACCCTCAGGTCACAATCTCCCGTGTCTTCCTCTACTTCTACATGATGGTCAACGTCGGCAGCCTGGTCGGCGGTATCGGGATGGTTTATGCGGAACGTTTCGTTGGTTTCTGGCTCTCGTACGCATTGCCGACCTTTGTGTTCTTCGCCGCGCCTCTGGTGTTGATCAGCTGCAAAAAGCACTACCGCCTTACTCCTCCCACGGGATCGGTGCTTTCGCGAGCATTTCGGCTGCTTGCTATGGCAAGCAAAAGTTGCTGGTCTCCGAACCCGGCCCGGACTTATGGCAATTTCCAGCGTGAAGGCTTTTGGGATATGGTCAAGCCTTCTTATCTCGGTGCCAACGCGCCGGCTTGGATGGATGGTATCGATGATGTCTGGGTCGATCAGGTAGCGCGTGGCTTCAATGCCTGTAAGGTCTTTCTCTGGCTGCCGTATGTCCCCACGCTCTGCTCACCGCCAGAGCCTCCGTACTGACAGGCTGCAGGCTATACTGGCTCGCTTACAACCAGATGGTCAACAACCTGACCTCACAGTCCGCAACAATCGAGCTGAACGGGGTTCCCAACGATCTCATCAACAACCTGAACCCGCTCAGCTTGGTCATCTTTATCCCGATCGTGGACTTTGTCATCTATCCAGCCCTGCGCAAGGCCCGCATCTCCATCAGCCCGATCAAACGCATCACGTATGGATTCTTCCTGGCATCCGCCGCCATGATCTCCGCAACCGTCGTCCAATACTACATTTACAGGCTATCTCCCTGCGCTCCGGATGAAGTCAGCACAGGCCGGGACTGCGCGGCGCCCATCAACGTGTGGGTGCAAACCGTAAGTCTTGCGAGCCAAGGATAGTTGCGGAGGACATCTCATTCATCGGCTAATACTGCTGCCCCATGAATATAGGTGCCATACGTCCTCATAGGTTTCTCAGAGATCGCCGCCAGTATCACCGGCCTGGAGTACGCTTTCAGCAAAGCGCCGGAGAACATGCGTGGGCTCGTGATGGGATTAAACCTATTGCAGAGTGCTTTCGCGGCCGCACTGGGCCAAGCTTTCCTGCCATTGCTCGTGGACCCGTTGCTCACGTGGAACTACGCCATCGTGGCTATCCTGGCGTTTTTGGGTGGCATCGGCTTCTGGTTCACGTGGAGGGGTCTTGATGCGAGGGAGGATGAGCTGAATATGATTCACGATACGAAGTACCTGAGTCGGGCGGCCATGAAGACGGAGGATGAGGAGGCGTGAGTCAAGTCGTTGTGGCGACGGTTCGCAGGGTGTAGCGAAATACTACGCGCACGAGAGCAGTGCATCGTACTTGCTTGGCTTTCTTGCTTGGCCGCAACATCCAGGATGATAGTATCCCGATTAGTGACATGACACTCTGGTCAGCGGACTACCGCCACCCCAGTTGTCAGTTGAGGCTTCACGCTTGATCGCGGAGAGCAATGGACCTCCGGCCATAACAGGTGCGGCTAGCTCCATCGTATCGTTGGATGATCAGCAGGCCTTGCTCATGGCATGTGCTGTTGCAATGACCCTGTATAAGTGTGTGGTTCAGGCGCGGCCCTCATGTCGACTCGAGTTCAGGTGGCTTAGCCTTATTGACATTGAAGTCACGGAGGTACAGTACCTCAGGTACCTTCCAACTATTGCCCCCATCTCCGGGCGGAAGCTCTCCGTCAAAGACAATTTCAGCCGCTCAGCTTCCTTCCATTGAGCTTTTGGCCATTCTGGGCAACATTTGCGATCACGGCGAGGGGAAGGATCCTTGGGGCCAGCGATGAGGCCGAGCCGAATAAATACATGTATCATCGGCAAGCTTGCAGTCCTTCGAGAACGTTCAACCTCACAAGAGGCAATAAAACTCACCATTAAGAGCCGTTCATCCCATCTATCCTGCTATTACGAAGCTCACCAAGCTTGTCCTCATCATGTCTATCCTGCAAGGCGAAATCTACCGTCTCGCCTTCCCTACCCTTCCCGATCTCGAGAACGCAGCTTACGTCTCATACGGACGGCCATTTGACGAAGCGTGCGCTCATCACGTTACACATACATACAACGCCAAACGTGCATACATCATCGCCTCGAAATCCCTCGTGAAGAACTCCGGCGAGGTCCAGAAACTCGAACACGCCCTCGGGGACCGCCATGTCGGAACCTGGCCTGGTTTCGCGCCGCATACTCCCTGGAACGAAGTGGCGGAAGCGACCATTGAGGCCATAGCCAAGGACGCCGACTGCCTCATCACTCTCGGCGGCGGCAGCCTAGTCGACGGCGCGAAAGCCATGTTGCTCTTCATGGCCAACAAAATCACCTCGGTCGCACAGATCCGGGAGTTCGAGAAGAAGTGCATGGCCGGAGACGCCATGGGAAAGAAGTCCTCCGACATCCCGATCGCCTCACCTACCATCCCGCTCATCTGCATCCCGACGACGCTGTCCGGTGGCGAGTACACCTGGTACGCCGGCGGCACCTATCCCGATACCGGCCAGAAGACCATCATGGGCCACCCCTTCTGTGGCCCGCGTCTCATCATCAACGACCCGCGACTCACCATCACGACGCCGGAATGGGTTTGGCTCTCCACTGGCGTGCGCGGGATAGACCACTGTGTCGAGGCCTACTGCCGCACGCACGTGCCTGATGAGGATATGGACGACCACGCCATCGAAGGCTTCAAGCTGATCGTGGCGAATTTGCTGGTCATCAAGGGGGACTGGACGAACGAGGCAGCGCGGCTGAAGTGCATGGAAGGCGTGAATAAGGTGACCATCATGCTGAAGAAGAGTATCATGCCCGGTGCTAGCCATGGCATCGGCCACCAGCTCGGTCCGCTTGGGGTCGGGCATGGCGAGACGTCGTGTATCCTTTTGCCGAGCGTGATGAAGTGGAATGCCAGTGCCAACGGCGAGAAGCAGGACAAGCTGAAGAGCATCATGTGGAGTGAGACGACTGTCGCCGAGGTGCTGAAAAAGCGAGGATTGACGCCAGAGAGGAGCGACGCAGGCGATGCGCTCGACGCTATCTTCCGTGAGCTAAGCATGCCGCGGACGCTGAAAGAAAAAGGCATTGGGCGTGACAAGTTCCAAGCGCTGGCGGCTAATAGTATCAAGGACCCATGTTGCAAGTACAACCCCATACCGGTAGAGCGGGAGGAGCAGGTGCTGGAGATACTCGAGATGTGTGCGGGCGATTGAGTGGCTTAGTCCTCGTCTATCTTAGGCCCTATATCACCCAGTAGTACATCTGACGAGTGCCGCGTGCGGACCCATTCCGTCTCAACTCGGAAAAAGACCCAAAGAAAGCGCCTGAAAACTTCGAGTACTTCGAGGAGGAAGATGCCCCCTTCGACTTCGTAGAAGTGCTCCAAGTGTGGCGAGAGCTTGAGTGCCGAGGCCAAGCGAAGGAGGAGGTCGACGGCAATCATGCCGTAGTAGTACACTGGGTTGCCGAATACGAGAGTGCGGCGGAGGCCATAATGGTCTGTTCTCAGCGGTCAGCACGTAGCCCTAGAGCTCCAAAAAGCCATTATCGAAGCGCGGAAGGTCTCCCATATTGCGGAGAATATTGCCAGAGGTCAAGCTTGGTGACTAGCTCCTCCGTCACAAGACAGACAGCTCGCGCTCTCGTAAGCGCTTTCAAGCTCACATCTTGTGGCGGAGAAGGGTCTGGGAGATCGAGCGCGTAGGCTAGTTCATGGTACCCTTCTCCTGACAAGCGTCTCGTGCTCTCGTAATTGCCCCCAAGCTCATAACAGGGACTCACATTCAGGAGACGCCTTCTTCGCCGTCAATAGCGTAAGATCCCAGTCCTTCGTCACGTCCCACCAAAATGAGTACAGCGCGTTCACCAGGAGCGCGGCCATCCAGATAAACGCCGTCCTCCCTTCTTCCGGCGACCCACGTTGCACCCTCAGCATTACCGAAAAAGCAATAGCCGGAAAGGCCGTGGCGTACTTGAGCGCGTTGAGGGGCTGACGATCCAGGAAGCACTGCCGGAAGCGTATCAAGAACGGCAATGCCAGTATAATCGGCACGATCCATATAGAGCTTCGATCGAGGCGACCGGTTGTGGACTGTCTCGTGAGCATCATGTAACCCGTAATATAGATCTCCGAAAGCGGGCGAGCGTAGGACGTCAGTGCATCCGCGAGCAAGACGTCCCCGAACTTGCCGTCTTCCGTCCGCGCCAAGCCTCCAATGCTGATCCGGCGGAAAGTACTGAGCAGTCTTGTGCGACCTGCGGTGGGCCAGAGCTGGCGAGGGTAGAGCCATCGTTGCGGGATTAAAAAGGCGAGGGCCATGACGAGCAGGAGCGTGAGGTTTGGTAAGACGTTGGTCGCGACAACGAGCTCATGTTGGCAGCCGTGTGTTATAAGCCAGTATGTCACGAGCGAGGCTAATATCGGCGTGGACAATACGGTGGCAAAGCGGTAGACGGAGAGGTGTGGTGGTGGGTCGACGCGCGCTTGATAACGGATCAGGGAGGGCGTGTCCTGGACGGATATCAGCACGAGTCATGCTGTTTAATGTCGTGTGAGCTCACAATGCCATGGTTGTGGAGGATCTGGAGGTTGACACCCCAGAGCCAGATGCCTAGTACGAGGACCGTCGCAAGCCGGTATGGTAATGGCAAGATCAGGCTGAGGGCGTCCAAGTCGTCCACGCCCGCGTCGAGGTCTGCCATGTCCTCATGACTGCTATGTCGTGTTTATGGCTGAGTGAAGTGCCGAGAAGTGAAGGTGGAAGTGCGATGTGAGGTACGTGTATCTCCTTGGTGGGATTGCGGCGTGGATGCGGAGGTGCCACAGATGTGGCTTATCGGCAGCGAACATCCGAGCGCCACCGGATTACTGTACAAGCTAAGGTAGAAGGCAACAGATCGATTGCGACTTCACTCCGTGG
>NAJQ01000134.1:12073-37167 GCA_005059865.1 Friedmanniomyces simplex
GGGAAAAGATCTAGTGTAGAGCGGGTTTTCACCGACAAGGGGAATTTCCTTACTGTTATACACGCACCGCGGAGGAGCCTGCGGTGCGACATGGAATCGAAGCAAGGGCTATGTGTGTACGACAGATCGCGGTAACTGCACTTTCTCTGCTAGTGCTCTCAGCCTGTATTCTGTCCTGGGCCCAGGCGTTGCCAGATCAAGTTACCAAACGAAACAACAGCTTCACGAATAGCGAAAGTAAGCCAGGATTCACTGAGACCGCCAACATCCTCACCATTATCGCCGCCATTGCTTAATTGGCGGCAATCGCTGTCGGCTTGCGCTAGCATGCTTGGGCGGTTGTTAGTAGGGTCTTCCTGCGTAATAGTGGTGTTAGACCGAGATGCTAACATATAGCAGACTAGCTGAGTTGCGAGACTGCCTGCCAATGACATCCATCCAGCCTAAGCATCAGCATAACGATGTCGCTTCACTAAGAGGGCTGCATAACGAGGAGATCGGTCGGGAGTCTCTCCTTATACGGCAGAGCTAGGGTGGCTGCCTCGCTTACGGTAGACAATGCTCCTGAGGAGATGGAACGGCCACGTTACGGTCGAACCCATCTGCTGCACACGCATTCCTAACAGGTGCCTAATATGCAACAGACGGCTAGTGTAGAGCATGGACGCTACTCCGCCGCTCGGCTCAGGCGGTGTACATCTCCGGCGATACCATTAGCTGTGCTCTGTAAGACTGTACTTAGGTCATTCACCTAAGCCTTCCGTGGCAGCCGCGTCCTTCGACTTTTTCCGCTAGTAAGACATTAGGCAGGTACTTGAGAGGTAACCGTTGCTCACTCCCTCCTTGAGATTATCTTAGAAGCTGCCTAGTCTCATCGTTCGACTCCCTAAGCTACTACAACCGCCTCGACCGCCATGTTCACGACCTTGTCATTAGCTCCGCGCCCCAACAGTAAGCCCTTCGATTTTCGCTTTGTCCCAGTCGACGTCAGACAGTTGCAGGGAAACCCAGTCAAACGACGACGTAAGCGATTGAATGGCCCCACTTGCCAGGATAAAGCAAGCCGTAGGAACCAGCCGTTTCAGCATTTTCTGCCACCGCTAGGTGTCGGCCCATAGCTGGCAAGTACAGGGAATCCTGTGCGGGCGCTTGTTGCGCAGGCGACTTTGTCGGCTTCGGTCCAACCATGCTTGGCGGTGGGACATATGCTGACGCCGTCTCCACCTCTTCTTGATGAATGTAGGCATAGCGGGACACTGCGAAACGTTTTCGATCGCCTAGGAACCCGCCCGCTTGATGCTTCACAGTCGCATCTGCTGTCTCTCCCACCGACACCGACACCGTCCCCGATATGCGGTGGGTGCTCACGACCACCCATCTCTGACTGGGCTATGCGGGGCAACCCTAGGGCGCACCGAGAGTCTGCGGAAGATCCCATCTCATACATCTCTCCTACACATACATTTGCACCGTCCGATCGACAGGCGAGTAACAAGCACGCTTCGTCTATAGCAGGTAGGCCTACTCTAGCTTCGGAGATCGACTTGCGTCGTGGCAGCACATACGCGGACTTACGCTGCTATCCAGACCCTGCGCCTACTTACCCGGACGAGTTACCCGTGGAGATCCACATGACACCTCCGAGCACTCCGGTCTCTGTAATGCGGAGAAGCAACCCTATTGTCCTTATCCGTCTGCCCCACAACTTCCGGGAGGCACAAGCTCAGGCTCTCGATTACCGCCAAAGCTGTGACTCGATCGAATACGCGCCCCAGATACCCGTAGTAGACGATAACAGTACTCTACGCCGCTTGCGATAGCGTCTACTACGTGGCTAGCCGTTACTGCACCGTAGTCGCAAGGATGTTTCTAGGTATGCTTACTTAACTCACCCCTTTCCTCTCGCATATTTATCGCTGACCTCCGTCGCAGGAATTCCCTTTTCCCAAGCCTAGCACCTACGGACCGACACACTCGTGTTAAAGTATCGAAGAGTCTCGAATTAGCCCAAGCCATTGTTGGTTCATCTACCCTCCAGGCAGTCGAAACCGTTTGGTCTAGTCAGCAAGATCGCCGTCTACTACAATTGCGCAACGAGAACGAGCTGCCTTGGAAACGGATAGCCGGCGCATACTTCTCTAGCACCGATCCAGCATAGTTACGGAGGAGATATGTAGCGCTAACTACCGACAACCCAGCTTAGAGCGGGTACGTTCCCACTGCTAGTATACGAAAAAGTCGCAGGATCGGATCACGGCACATAGCTGCTAGTATAACTGTGCATCCTGCGGGAGCTTGTATGCCCTTTTGACGACCGAGACTTGTCTGCACTCCTTTCCTTTGGACGAGCTTAGCCTATATGATCACCAAGCGATCGTTAGAAAACAGGTAGCTACATATTAATTCCCGCAGCCCACTTCCACGGCTTCGAGGATGCAGCAGTCACTTGCGTCTAAGCTTCCCGAGAGATACGTGTGCATTGCTGGAAGGCGGCTCAAGGCCACAGACATCGGCACGAACCGACGTAACATCATGCGAGCTTCTGAAGCATCGCGCCGGTCGGGTTGCTTACCGGTATCGAGCAGCACTCCCTGTTCGAGCCTCTGGACTCCCTCGACATCTAATGGGATAGGTACGCAACAGGGACACCAAGGCTTGAAAGGGGGATAGCGCTGTCATCGATGGAGATCCCGAAATGTCTCGAGCTGTTATAATCCTAATGTAGATCAGTGAGGTGAACAATCAAAGGCGTCAGGCACGTGTCAAAGGCTTATGTGGTAACGTAAAGTTTGACTTATTATGAAGCCAGACGGTTGTTCGGCCCAAGAACGTACTGGCTGTCTCTCGCTCATCCAGATCGCGTTCCGCCTCGCCATATGTTCCACACAAGTCAGGTCTCCGCCAATACTTCCACTGCCGGTCGGCTGCCGACACACGGTGTATAGCGATGACGATATTGCAAATGAAGACAACGAAGGTGACTTGCGATGTGAGTTACTGTACGTACGCAGTGTCCAGACCATGGCGTACAATTGAGCGTATGCGCACGCCTTCTAGCGGACAGCTATACATCAACAACCGGCTTCCCTAACGCCCAAGCAGACTATGCTGTTGCCGACTTACCCTCGCGAGTCGTATACGATCAGCATTATCTACGCCCTCGACGTGGAGAAGGCGGCTGTCGAAGCGACTCTAGACGAGGAACATAGCGGTATAGAGAAAATAGCCGGCGACGAAGCGACGACAACAGCTACAGCTTCGGCCGGATTAGTTAGCACAACGTAGTGGTAGCCTGCCTTGCCGCCGGCGTGACGGGCAAGGCATCGGCGACGACCGTAGCTAAAGACATAATGCGCAGCTTCCCGATCTAGGCGGGCTTTACGGTGGGCATCGGCGGCGGGGTGTGGAGTAACAAGGCAGACGTGCGAGTAGGAGACGTGGTTGTGAGCTAGCCGGACGGGATGCACGGTAGGGTGTTGCAGTGGGACTTTAGTAAGAATACACAACATACGTACGTAGCTACACGAACATGAAGGGCGAGCAGGGAATTGCGTGAGTTGACTTCCGTCGTTGGCTTGTTATGATGTTGGTACTATGGTGTGACGAATGTATTTGCCTCGTTCGAGGCTATTGCGGAGCGGGCACGAAGCTAGCACCTAGATGTCTGTGCACCAATCAACACGCAGTGCTTCGATAGTCTCTTGGGCGCGGAAACGGGTTGCTGCCGGCCTGTATCTGTTACTTGGTCCTTCTCGAACTATTCTGAATTCCCACATGATTGGGACTAGGCCTCCTTCCTCCTTTAAAAGTGCATCCGACACCTCCAGCGAACAGAGAACGGTTGTACGCCCTTGCTTGACCTCAACCTCGGGATTCCCGCTAGATCTTCGTCGATATAAGTGGCCAAGCCGGACTAGTCCAAGACTACCTAGACGAGACACTGCCTCCTGTTCAAGGGTAATGTCATGCATCATGGTATCCTCGTAGCGGTGGAGATAGAAGTTGTAGGATAGAAGTTGACCCTCCTAAAGCCTAAGCATCCGCGGTGCTAAGGTCCTCTCGAGCGATGTATGCATGTTGCCTGCCCAGGAATTGTCGTCCCACTAATCTCTACCGACCGTTCGTTGGGTGCTATGTCCCCATCCTTAAAGAGCAGCGTAATTCCATACTCGTCCCATTTATTGTACTCAGCAAAAACCGACTTTACCGCCCTGAACGCCGACTTCATTTGGGTTTTGTTGTATAATCGATGTATAGCGTCTACTGTAAACGGCAGTGAGTCATAGGCGTTAGGTCGATAGGTCTGCAGAGTATGGTTGGTACTGCGTAGATGCAAGTCACTAGGACTCCGTTAGCAATGATCAGTCGCAGACACTGTTGGTCGACTGACAGGATACAAGATCTGTCTGCCTTATTACAGTTCTGCTGTAGCTAGCCCTCTTCGTCAATATCGATCGTCCTAATCCGGGTCAATCTATAGGCGACATCAAGGAGGGTGTTCAAAGTTACATGAAGAATATCGCTCTTTCGCTAGCTACTATGCCGCCGCTTGCAGTCAACAAAGCATGTTGAAGCCCTACGTCACAGATTAGCATTATATGTGTAGTCAATAACACTAGTACAGAGTGGTTCGAGCACCGACGGTCGAGCCTCAATGCAAGCTTGAGACGTTCTTTTGCAACATTAGTAGTTGCACAGGTACACGTTACGAGTACAAAGTGAATCAACCTACTGCTTTCCTTTACATTTAGACGTCCCGTGCGTTGGCTGATACTCAAACACTGAATACGCAAACGTAACGTAGTCGTATAGTGTAGGTTTGTGCGCCCTAGCAACAGCATTGCTCTAAAGCTTCCTGACTAACATTGGCGATCAAGAGTGGCCTCTCCTTAACAAACACTAGGACCGAGTCTTGCTTGAGTATTGGTGGCGGCTAAGTCGTGTGTGCAAGCTGCGGGATTCGATAGAACTGCGAACAGCTCTCATCGCGAAGTGGCCGGGGGTAATGTACAATGGCAGGCATACCCTCTATGCGCAAAGCATTCAATTCATTGGTCAGCATCCACACTAGCGTCTTCTCGAGGTCCTTCGAAGTTGGAATCAAATCCCGAGGCACCGCACTACATTGCATTCTGTGTATTATTGCGTTGCGATGCGCTAGTAACCATTAACCTCTATGCGCTAGCCTTGGAGCCGTGACATCAAGCCCTATATAGCCGAGATACATAAGCACGCGTTCCCGGGTTCAAATTTGCAGAGTCGACCACCTCGTGCTATAGCCTCGCAGTCGTCGTTCAACGCCGATTACATTCCGTTCGAGATAGACTCGGATATCAGGTATTTATCTTGCGAACCTGGCTAGCTGCTAGGTACAGGCAGTGCTGACACTAGCAGTAGCTCAACAACGTGTCGGGCAGGGCCCACTAGCTTGCCGTCACCTCGTGCACACAAAAACACAAGATCGAACTAGCTCTTAGCACCCTAGTCCCTCCGTTACGATCTAGCAGGAACGCAGAGTTATGGTCTATTGTAACTGAACTCTAGCGCCGCCCGAGCTAAAGAAGATGTTCCTCCGCGCAATGCACAATGCAGACGGGTTAGAGGAGACGAGCACAGTTACCGCTCGTGGGACAACGCGAGCTAGAGCAGAAGATGTCGGCGTTGCCTATAATGCCGGCGGGGTCAGGAACGGAGTTACGCCTCATCATGATGCACTGTTATCAACTGTACTTCAGTCATGTTCTACAGCATTAACAGAACTGATGACTAGCTTAGCTCACGTACCAGTGCGGCGTTGCATCGCAGCTTCCTTGGAACGTGATCATCGCAATGTTTGCGCTAGCCATAGGCGCTGCTGCCTAGTCGGTCGAGCAGGATTGGCCGGGCCACGTCTCTTACAAGGCCGTGACGGGGGGCGCAGCACCGCCGCTCCAGTCGACGTTGGATCGGAGGGTTAGGGGCGTTGGTTGGTGGCGTGGTTGTGTTGACTCGATCGATACCAGCCTGCGAACGGCGCGTGGTCATCGGCAGAGGGTCGCCGAAACGACGGTACCTGGTGAGCGGCGTTGCGTTGGAGTTGGCATCGGCCGGAGACGATTAGGCGCAGTGGTAGTAGCTGCGTCGCCCGTCCGTAACCGCTAGGGAAGCATAACCGTGCGACGGACGGACATAGCTAGCATAGTTACTGATAGCATTGTTAGCGCAGGACCCGGTGTTGTATGTTTCCTCGCGACGTTTGCCCAGCCAGTACGCATACCGCGGTTGAACGCGTTACACGGTGACCCACCGTTGCTGTGGTGACGGCG
Source organism: Friedmanniomyces simplex (assembly GCA_005059865.1). Taxonomy (NCBI): domain Eukaryota; kingdom Fungi; phylum Ascomycota; class Dothideomycetes; order Mycosphaerellales; family Teratosphaeriaceae; genus Friedmanniomyces; species Friedmanniomyces simplex. Next base: position 18,379 of record NAJQ01000134.1, read on the forward strand.
CCAGGCTTGGAGACCAGCTGGACTGCTGAAAATTGAGGGCGCTAAGTGGTTGTTGTTGGCATTGCGCAGCCAAGCGCCCGGAAGTAAGTAAATAGGCTAGAGGAGGCGAGGCCGAGCTATGCACAAAGTCTTATGCCCGCGCTCCGGCGCGGCCCGCGTACGAGCGAGGGCCCTACCCTCCGCTCCGGATCTAGATGCGTCTCTTACGGGAAGCAGTCCAACGGTCATGGAATATACAGGATATTTAAATGGCAATATCTTGCAGCGTGTAAGGCTCCTCTAAGTATACCGTTACTTTAAGAATGTGCTTGATTACTGCTTGTTCTTACAGAGCAGCTACATCGCATTTTATACGCTTGCAGAGAAAGCAGGGTAAGCACTAGATAATATCAGGTGTAGCTCTTAGCTCTGACAGTGCTAAGCTTAATACTTAGCTACTAATACTCCTAGCATACCTCTCGTTGTTGTTCTAAGAGCACGCAGATTAAGAGACGTAAATCCTTTTGCGCTTAATTCATTGTTCTATCTTCACTTTGCGCGCCAATTTAGGCATCGGGTCACGTGCAGCATCTGGGTGTCTGGTCACATACAGAGCGTCGGGTCACGTGCTGGGCGTCGGGTCACGTGCACCGTCGTGGTCAACACGTGAAGGGACGACGCTGGTGTGAGCAGCAAGCGACTCAGCTCAGGACAGTCGCCCACCAGATGAAATTGATGATACCGGGTGCGGAGGCTATTGTCTGATATGCGTCCATTTATTCTCCCAAAAGCGACAGCCTTGCAAGCTCACGAAAGTCTTCCGGGTCTCCTCTGCACGGCATCAGCCGCGACTCAAATGCGCCCCCCAGTGATCTCAACAATGCTACCATTCATGTACCGGCTCTCGTCACTGCCGCAGGCCAGTCAGCTTGGCAACCACGTGTGGAAGGCTCCCGTCGTTGCGAACGAACCTGAACAGGAAAGCCACGACATCCGCGACTTCGCCCGCGGTGCCCATGCGGCCCATGGCAATTTTCTTCTCCTGCTCAGCAACGGCAACGGGACCGGCTACCACGCCCGCATTCGTGGGGGTGTTGATGTACCCGGGCTTGCGCAGGGACGATCGGTCAGCACATGCCCGCACACTGCAGATGCCAACAAGAGCTCACTTACGGCTACAGCGTTTACCCGGACTTGCTTCGTGCCCAGCTCCATCGCCATCGCTTTCGTGAAGCCGACGATGGCGAATTTCGTCGCACAGTAGATGGCATAGTTCGCTGCGACCGTCACGCCCATGATCGAGCTGGTGTTCACGATGGCGGCTCCGGCCTGCAGATGAGGCATCACCGCGCGCGTCATGTTGTACGTGCCCCGTAGGTTGGTGTTCATCAGCTTATCGTAGTACTCGTCCGTGGTGTCCGTCAAGGCGTAGGCGGTCGGGTTCACGCCCGCACAGTTGAAGACAAAGTCCAGACGGCCAAGGTGAGAGATGACGGCGGCGACGAACGAGTTGCAGGCTGTCGAAGAGCCGACATCGCAGACTTCAGTCATGTGGGAGCCGCCGCAGATGGCGTTCGTCTCATTCAGGCCGCCCTGGTTGATGTCGGAGAGGGTGAGCTTGGCGCCGAGCGAGGCCATCTTCTGCGCCGTCGCGCGACCGATGCCGGATGCAGCGCCGGTGATGAGGCAGACTCTGTCATCGAAGCGGTACGCCATGGTGTTGAAGGGGAAATGTGGGAGGACAAGAGCAGCTTTCCGTTCGCACAATGCGATGGAACGTCATCGGCGAAGTGGGAGGAGAACGGCGGGGCGATAGGGCAACGTGGCGAGGCATCATCACGCCTCACGGGCGCGTCCACATCGTCTTCTCGGGCGCGCCACGTCTGCTCTGGTATTACGACGGGACGACGAGCGCAGATGAGCTTGGGTCGTCGTAGGAGGCGCAAAGGGGTGCTCTGAGCGATGCCGAGGTTGCTGAATGGGTTGTCCCAAAGGAGATGCCCCCCGCGAGAGCTGCCTACTGTTTCGCGTTGCGTCCGGGAGATGGATGGTTGTGCCACGAACGCTCAAGACGAGTGTTCCGCCACATACTGCAACACCGCGCCCTTGTCGCCCACACCTGGGTCGAGATGGTTGTCAGCATGCCAGGTGCCACGGAAGCGCCCGTGCTGGCCGCGATGCAGAGCCGCCGTCGCCCTGGCTTGAGCGACGGAGCCCCAGACGCGTTGCGATCATGAGATACCAGATGCGATGAAGACCTTACCACAAGATGGCGATGCTCATAAGTGCACACCGCCTTCTGCTGGGAGCCGGGTGCTTGCTCTGCCTCGCCCTTCTCCGCCACATCACACCTCGCCCGGCCCTCACGTGGTCCCGACCGTACGAGAACGATCAAGCGCGCCCTAATGCCGACCACGATGGCACCGCGCTGCCTACGCCCACTCCACTATCCCTCACCTGCGAACTGCCCGAGGGCCTCGACGACGTCCTGGTCGTGCTCAAGACGGGGGCCACGGAGATCTACGAGAAGCTGCCCATCCACCTCGCCACCACCTTCGCCTGCCTCCCCGACTACCTCGTCTACTCCGACGTGGCGCAGCAGTTTGGTGCAGTGCCGGTGCACGATGCCTTAGCGCTCGTGTCGGAGGAGCTGCGACAGCGTCACGATGACCTGGCATACTACCGGACACTCCAGCAGCACGTCCTGAGCGGTGGCGACGCGGCGGAGCTGCAGGGCGACAAGAGCTGGAGCTTGGACAAGTGGAAGTTCCTGCCGATGATCAGTGACGCATACCGCCGCTTCGACGCGCGGAAGAGATGGTTCGTCTTCATTGAAGCGGACACATACCTGTCGGCGCACAATCTGCGGCTCTGGCTGAAGCAGCTCGACGCGAGTGTGCCCGTGTACGCTGGCGCACAGGTCATGATTGGGGATACCGAGTTCGCGCACGGCGGCAGCGGCTTCGTCCTGTCGGTTACGGCCGCCAAAGCCTTCGCGGAGGTATACCGCAAGAAGCAGACCCATTGGGAGTACAAGATGGCTTCGGAGTGTTGCGGTGACAAGCTCATGGCCGAGGTATTGTTGGAGGCGACGCCACCGGTCACCCTCCACAGGTCGTTCCCAATCATACAGGGCGAGACCCTGACCTCGTTGGATTGGACGCCAACCCATTGGTGCACACCCGCTGTCTCGTGGCACCACGCAGACCCAGCCGGTATTGACAAGCTGTGGCGGTTCGAGCGCGGCTGGCGGCATGACACCGGCGCTGAGTGGCCCATTCTGTTCGCGGAGTACTTCGCTGCTTTCATCGAGCCCCGCATCTCCGCCGCTAACGGAACGATGCGCGGGTGGGACAATCTGAGCAATGACTGGGTGTATGAGGAAGGCAACATCGTTCACCCTTCGTATACATCTGCGACAGCCTGCGAGTCGTTCTGCCGACAGCACGCCCAATGTCTGCAGTGGGCTTGGAGTCCGGGGGTTTGCAGAGGTGGTAAAGCAGTGCGGCTAGGACGGGCTTTGGCTAGTAGACCGGCGTTGGGGTCGGCCGACGGCCGCGTGGCGCGAGTTGGCGTGCAAGGTAAAGATGGCGCTGTCAGCGGGTGGATGCTGGATCGCTTTGCTGCGTGGAGGTCGCAACAAGAGCCGTGCAGTACAGCAGGCTTGTGGAACACACATGTTTGGTAGTCGTGGGCAGAACCCAGTTGCACTTGCGTGTAAGCTGGTAAGGCTGTCCTGTGTCCAACTCGGGTACTCAGGAGACTCAGGCTGAATCGACGGGCTTCGGGTGACTGTCAGGTTTGCATCCGAAGATGAAGCACACTCGAGCCGTCCTTTCCGTCATCGCAGGTTCCAAGTCAACCGGCGGATGCTCTAGACATCGTTGTGGTACGACCAAGCTTCGGGGCAGTACTCGAAAACAATATTCTGAGACTTTCATTCCCGGCTCCAAGCATCTGCCTTCACGGTGCGTATTAAACATCGAGGCCGCCGCTGGTCCCGAATCAGCCGCAGGTATAGGGTGCCCAAATGCGACCGAGTTCGTACACGTCCGTGCAGGCTTTGTTGCTCCATGTAGCGGCGCGTAGACAGTGTGCAATGTCAGTATCATGTCTGAGGTGGCGAATGTCTATCCCATCCTTCGTTTCTGCCTGAAACAGAAGGGCGTGCTTGCCGCATCGGGATGCGTTGGTCACTAACCTCACTTGCCTTGCATTTGCGACTTGGTTCAACGGCCACAAGCAGCCAGCTCGTCAACAAACAGATTCGTTTCACATGAATGACGATCATGTCCAGTGTGAGTTGAACAGCGCCTCGTCTCATGAATGGGAACAACTTCTGATTTCATTGTCGGTTCGCAAACAGCGGTTACAAAACGACCCCCGCACCGCAGCTTCAACAGGCAGCAACCTCGTAGTGCGGTCTCACTCGCCAGCCGCGTCCCCATCAGACACGCACCCCTCTTTCCAAAGACACCCCCCATCTGGGAGGGCCGCGCGACTATATGTCGACCATGGCCAAGCCGCCGAGCTGGGAGTGCTGCTGCTGCTGCACCGTCCACGCCGACTACACCGCCAACCACATCAAGAAGCAAAAGCTCTGCCCGGGCTGCATCACCGGCATGCTCGAGCGCGCCCTCGCCTTCGAGATCAACTACCCTCCGACCTGGGGCTCCGCGAAGCTGCACCCGACGTACTTCAACCACGTCGTGTCGGCTCACTTCATCCAGCGCTTCGCCACTCGCGAGCGGGGGTACAAATGCCCTGTTAGCCTTTCGAGCGTACTGCAAGCACGTGCGCGGCGATGGTGGTGAGAGCGGATCGAGGGAGGTGTGTGGCAGTTTCGTGGGGACGCTGCGGCGCGAGATCCACGAGATCGTACTCATGGTCACCTCGTACGGCGCCTGCGCCGGGCTGACGTGCCTGGAGTGCGGCGCTGCACTTGCCCACATCAGCAGCGCGCTCGCTCGCCACTGCGAAGCGCGCATCACGGAAGCGAAAAGCGTCCAGGACGAGGAGATGAAGGAGGCACTCGAGGGACTCGAGCAAGGACCGCACTGGCAGCGGTGTCCAAACGAGGCGTGCGACCGCCGGATGGAATTGGGAGAAGCGTGCAACCACCTAATCTGCGCCTTCTGCCTCACGAGCTTCTGCTTCGTCTGCGGCACCCGCCAAGACGAGTCCAGCGGCCACTGGCGCAAGGGAGGCTGCCCACGGTACAACTTCCCGGGCGACGGCAACGCGGGCTACGACGGCGCCTCCGACGACACCAGCACTCAGCCATCACCCGTCTTGCGTCCGCGTAGCCCGGAAGGTCGGGGCGAAGGGCTCAGAATCCCGGTCGCGCGAGTCATCCCGATTCCTTGATACCAAAGCCTGAGCCCGCCTGGATCGGATATTGCCGGGCTAGGACTGTTCGAGTAGCCTTCACGGTCACCAGGGGAATTAGGTCTGGGTGCGAGGGTGCTGCCAAGATCGGCCGTGGTCAGAGAAAACGTATCCCGACTGCTGATACTCCATGCGGAATGGGTCTGTGCGTTCGAGCGGAGACCGGGGTCCGGACAGCGCACGTCAATTCAAGGTAAGTCGGGCAACGGAAAGGCCCGCTCAATGTAGCATAAAGTAAACAATGTCTACAGTCATCGCACTCTCTCTCCCTCTCCACGTGTGGCGTGATCATACGACCGCCACCTCTCACCCAAAGAACTCCCCATTCACCAGCGTCTCCCACGGCTTCCCCGTATCCCACACCTCCTGCATCAGCGCCCTCGCCCGCCCCACATGTTGCAACCCCCACCCCTCGATCCCCTTCAGCCGCTCCATAAACAGCTGCCGATCCGCCGGCGACCGCGCCTCGCATCCCGCCGTGAACATGGGAAACAGCAGACATGACTCCGCCGTGCTGCCCCTCCGGACCTTCTCCAGCGACCCGAGGATCTTCCGCACATTCTCTCGCACCTCCGGATCGTCTGACGCTTGCGCGAGCACACGGCGGGAAAGGTGGATGAGTCCGGCCCAGTGGTAGGCCTCGTTCGTGGCGTAGATCTCGGCGATGTCCTGCTCGCTCTTGCCTTCCTCCCGGTGTGGACCGAACGGGCCCGAATGCATGCACCCGCGAAACACCGTCGTGGCGCTGGCCTTGAGCCTCTTCTGCAGATCCGCAGCTTGTTGTCTCGTGGGCTCGGATGGTCGCCAGCCGGCCTTGACCTGGTCTGTGAAGGGGTCGATGCGCTGCTTATCGCACTGCCCCGCGAGCTCCGCCACCTGAGCGAGGAGTGCTATGCAACGCCCGGAGAAGCCGAAGAAGCAGTCGATCTGGTAGATCTCCTCGTCGCTGCGATTGACCAGCCACAACCCTCCGCCATCCTCGAGATATGCGCCATACAAGGGCTGATCCTGCTTGCTGCCGCTGAGCGAGCCGAGGACATCGAGGTAGGCGAACCACCGGCTGAGGAAGAAGATGGCTTTATCACGAGCGCCGTCAGCCTTTTGGGCAAGGTGATGAAGGCCACCCTTGGCGACTATCATCTGTCGGGCGATCTGGAGGTGATTCTGCCAGGGAATGGATACGGCGAAGGTGTTAGGACTGACGATCTCAAGCGAAGCGAGCATGATCGCGGTGGCGAGAGGAGCCAGCGAGGACGGATCTCCCGGGTCGGAAACGCCAGGCGACGCGGGCTCGTTCAGTGCTTGGCGGAGAGCCGGCAGAACATCGGCCATCCAGTCTGCAATCCTGTTCGCGGGCTCGGGATGGCTCAGCAACCGAGCGCGGTGGGATGCAGAGTAGGTGAGGAGGAGGTGGAGTAAATGTCGATTGGCCACCGCCATCTGCGGTAAGACGCTTCGGAAGGGGTTCTCCGGACAATCATGCGGCACCATGATGCGGCCGGTATGGTTGATGAAGTGATGGAAGTAGAGCAGATTCATGGGGTTCTGCAGTTCCGGCGGAAGCGGTTCCCAAGCACGCGGAATCTTCACTGGCACCGGCTGCGCATAGTACCCGCCCGACTCATACGCGATCTGCTTAGGATCGGGTTCGCCACTCGAGGAACTGACCTCCGACACGGCCGCGCTCGCTCGGCGCATATCCGGAGACCTGGGAAGCAGGGCATGGTGGTCGTCGTTGTGCGGGATGTCGAGGTCGGGTAGGCCGTGATCGAAACCGTGTGTGCGGTAGCCAGTACTATCGGATCGGGAGAAGCGTGGTCTATCCGTGTCGTCCGAGGGATCGGAGAGTAGGGATTTGACGGATAATCGTCTCAGGTCGAGCGGATCTTGCACAGTCAACGCGGCCGGCTGTGATGGGTACGGCGAGCCCGAGGCGATACTAGAGCCGGGCGTGGCGGGCGTGTTGACGATACTGCTGATGCTGCGCGGCGTCAAATACGTCGAGCCCGGGGACGGTTCCACCGGTGCGGGATACTGCGGCACGGCAAACGCCGGACTTGGCTGAGTCCTCTGAGCGTGGCGGTCGGGACTGAGCTTCACTCTCTTTGCGCTGTGCTGCGACGACCATTGAAAGTTGTCTCGAGCCTGCGCGGAGACGGGCGGAGATGGCTCGGACAGGGATGAATGCTGAGGCAAGAGCGGGATGTATGGCGGCAGCAGCGGACCGTCTGCTCGCGGCATCTCGGCACTGTGCCGGTGCGGTGGTGGTAGCTCATAGCGCAGCTGTGGGTCTACAGCGACGCCCTCTCCCCCGGAGGTCGCTTCCGGTGTGGGCATATCGGCTGAATGGCCGCTCGGGAGGCGCGGAGTGGGCGCGGCGGCGATGTGCTGGGCGGAGAAGACATGCTCGTGTCCGCTGCTGGGTCTGGGCTGTGAGCCCGAGGTGGTGGTGGTGACGAAGGTGACGCCGCCGTCGGCGGGTGTCCCGTCCTGATCCCTCTTGCTGCGCCCACCCCAATTCAGGCGGATGCTGTAGTCGCACGCTTCGCCGCTCTTCACGCAGTTCACGCACGCCGGCTTCTCCTCGCCGCACTTGACCTTGCGCGACTTGCACCTGCGATCGCCGATGACGAGTCAGCGTGTGCGCGCACCGGCGCTCGGGTGGGAGACCTACGGCCAGCACCCCGTCCTGCTCCGCTTCTTCGGCTCCACCGCCGTCTCCTTCTTCGGTCGGGGCATCCTCGGAGTCTGTCCCTGCGGTGTGTGGTGTATACCCCTCACTGCTCTTCTTCGTTTGATGTGACTGGCGAGGCGCGGCGGAGGGAGGCGGTGGCCGCTCACAGGTGCTCGAGCGCGCGGGGGTGGTGGTCGCCCGGGGATGGCGCTGGATGTGGTGCACTGCGCATCACGGCGGTATGTTCGCGATGAAACGTCGTGAGCTGCGCGTCCAGTGCAATGTCGGTCAGGCCGTGAACGAGGAAGGAGCGATAAGGCGGTGCCGCGGGTGCGGGGCGCGGAGAAGAGCCGCGGCGGAGGGAGATCTCCGACCCGGGACGGCAACGTGCATGCATGCAGTCTCGCAATTCGGTCACAGGAGCTTCGGGTTCATGTCCACGAAGAGCTTGGTATGCTGGACTACGAAAGAGGCGACACGCCCATCCGAGCCCGCCAACGCATCTCCATCTCCGTCTTCATCGGCGATCGGCACCGGCATCGGCAATGCTCGGCCCGCGTGCGGAGATGTCCCGGATATGAAACGCCGGCCGAAACGCCCGCAGGGTGAGACGGAAAGATGATGCAAGAAGTGTGTTTCAGGAACAGGCAGTCGGTCGTGCTTGGCCCGTCGCAATTACTTCCTTCCTCACCTTCTCATCGCTCCTGCCTCTTCCATCATGGCCGTCGACTACGCACGAGCGCTGGCGAGACGGCACCCCCTGCAGAGACTGGAGGCGCCTTCCCGTGGCTCCTCCGCCCTGCTGCATGTGCGTGCCTGCCGCCTACCGTACACGATACACCCTTCCGTCTCGCGTAGCTGACGCGCATCGCAGCTGCTCGGCCTCAGCTCCTTCGCCTACTCCTTCTCCTACCTCGTCCTCAACCCGAACCCGGTGTACGCGCATCCACCCCCTCACGCCGCCGCCCTCCCCCCCCATACTGACACCACCGCCGCGCAGCAACGACTCGTACGGATGGCACCTCCAATACCTCACCATCATCGGCCTCTCGCTGGCCGCCGCCACCTTCGCCGTGGGCCTGCTGGCTGACCTGACCCTGAGTCCGCGCCTGTTCGCCGTCAAGAACGCACTGAGCGTGGCCAGCGCGCCCATGGAGTGCCTGATCAGCATGTTATACTGGGGCTTGAGGGCCGTAAGAGCGTCGCATACACATATACCCACACTGCGACACCCGCTTACACACCCCGCCAGGTCGACCCGAAGCTCGTCCTCCCCGACTGGGCACCACCACTACCCTTCTCCGCCGACCTCTCCTTCCACGCCGTGCCCGCCCTCGCCCTCGTCGCCGACCTCCTCTTCTTCTCCCCGCCCTACACTGTAGCCTTCCTCCCCGCCCTCGGCCTCAGCGGCTGCATCGCCTTCGGGTACTGGTTTTGGATTGAGCGGTGCTACCGGTACAACAACTTCTACCCGTACCCGCTCTTCTCCGTGCTCGATACCCCGCAGCGCATAGGGTGAGCAGGACCAGGTGTGTACGGCGGTGAAGATGCCAGCTGACTTGTTCGACAGGCTGTTTGCGTCCTCGGCGCTGCTTATGGCGCTGAGCACTGCTGCCCTGGTCTGGCTGTACCATGTCGTGAACGGGAAAGAGGACATGTCACAGGCGAACGGACACACGCATGCGCCGGAAGAGCGGAGCGGGAACGTGAGAGGAGAGTGAATGGCTTGACGATGGGACAAGAGATACCGATAGACGCTTGGATAGACACGGATAGACGCAACGGGTATTGGCATACACCTATTACCCGCCGCTTGGACACGTGATTCGGCGCCGTGGCACTGTCGTGTCGCCCTTTCGCACGCAGCTGATTGCTCGCTTCTGTGATCTGTATAGTGCGGCGACGGGCGTGCGCGGCCGGCTGAAGCTTGAACGTCAATACCCGGTGCCGTTCCGACATGCGCTACAACCTCGAGCGCGCCTTATCCAGCATCTCAACCACCTGCCTCCGCACCTCCTCCACGATCTCCGCCGCCGGCTGCTCCCTCTTCACCAACCCGACGCCCGTACCCGCCCACATCGCCGTTCTACCCTTCCCGTCAAGACCATACCCTCCATCCTCCGCTTTGAGCCCTTCAGCATGCAGTCTCCGGATCTCCTCGATACCCGCACCACCGGCATGCTCCGTGTAGCTCTCGGTCACAATACTGCGGCCATCGTACGGCAACGGCCAGATATTCGGCCCGCGCAACTCATCAAAGAGCTTAGCACGCACGGTATTCTGCCCGCCGTCTCTGGCAGCGAGAATTGCTTTGCGATACGCGGGGTGGAGCTGTGTCTCAGGAGCGGACAAGAAGCGGGTACCCATCACGACGCCCTGCGCTCCTAGCGCGAACGCCGCCGCGGCACCTCTGCCGTCCGTGATACCGCCTGAAGCTACAAGCGGGATGCCGCCATGGCCGGCCACGGTGAGAGCATCGGCCACTTCCGGCAAGAGCGAGATGATGCCCGCGCCTTTCTCGAAACCGTGGCCGCCGGCGTCGATGCCCTGCACGCACATCACGTCCGGCTTGCATAGTTCCGCGATGCTCACAGCAGCCGCCACGGAGCCGACCTGAATCCAGATTTGGGACATCGGCGTGACGCTTCGAATACGCTCCGCACACACCGCGTAGTCCTCCAGCTCCTTGGCGGCGAATAGCCAGACGACGGCCGGTCGATACCTCTCCAGCACCGGCAGCGCTTCGTCGAGTTTGAGCACGAAAGGTAGCAGGCCGACGCCAACGGGTAGGAGGTCATCATGCCGCGGGAGTGACTGTTCGACTTTGGCGAGGTGGCTGGCGAGTTCGTTCATATCGTAGACTGCGCCGATTTGGCCGAGGCCGCCGGCGCGGGTGACGGCTATGGCGAGATCGCCACCAGCGTGGCCGCCCATCTGCAATGGTAAAGTCAGTGAGAGGGAATTGAAGGGATGTGGGGAGCGTACTGGCGCGTTGATGATGAGTGGGCTTTGCGTCCACGGGACGTGTTGCTTGAGTGACATTGTGAATCGAGTGTCAGGAGGAAATTGACGTGCGTGTGTAGTAGTATGAAAAATAAAAGGAACTTGAGACTTCAGCTTCCCATATATCTTATGAGGAGCACTTGCGGCCTATACATTGCATGGAATACGTGGAAGGAGGCTGTTCCGTGGTTATGTATCAAGCGATCTCAATCAGGAAAGAGGTGAGGCACACCATGACTGTACGTAGATGGAAGGAAGGGAAGGGACCGGGAGGATGCAAGCAGCCCTCAACTCTGCTTTCCACGATATAGCCTCGGTTACTACCTCGGACGCAAACTCCAAGTAGCTGTTCCGCCGTTGTAGAAGCTGACAATTCGACTAGTAGGCCGGTGCTTTTACAAATTGTTAGTATAGCAGGGCTTGGAATCATGGACCGTAGCCGCTTTCTAGCGAATTTGTAAGCGTTCACCCCGGATTCGGTGGAAAGGGCGGGAACAAGCCCTCCACGCGCGAAAGGCACGCAATGACAAAAAGCCTCCCCAGTCTTCCAAACGGCGAGGTGAGCATCTCGTCCGGAGTTCCTTGCATCTGATCAGGAGCAGCCAAGTCTGTCAAGCGACTAGATATGCATCCTTCTTGACGGGCATGCTCAAAGCGGCTCCAATTAACCCTCCGTACTGACCGCAAAGTACGAGAGCATCCCAGAGATGTTATACCGACATCACAGCGCCGCTAGTGATGGCTCTCTATAGCCTTGGTACAAGCTAGCAGTTCCGGCGGCAGCACTTGCGTCCAACGCAGAACAGCAGCCTTGGTACCGCTCTGGGCCAAACACCACCCCCAAGGCCTTGGCAATCTCCCCAATGCCGAACACCTCTACTGCCGCAGGCCTAGTAGATGGAAGTGGGCCTGGAGGAGGTGGTCAGACCCTTTAACGTGGAACACAGTGAGCTATGTAGATTCAGCAAGCGTTGGTCGTGCGCCGGATGGAGCGGATGACGGCCGTAGACATTTCGGCTAGGACGGCAGAGAATGGATGTCTGCAAGTCCATCCTGACTTTCCATGGTGAGCGGTACGGCCTGCAACTCACAAACCTGAACACGGCGCAGGCACCACCGGCGGCACGTTTCCTGCAAGACCGTACGCCTCGTCCAACAGCCCACCCCTCTACCAACTGCACGTTCGCGCCGTGCGTCCTGATGATATTGCAGCGGGCCTGCTCTTCGCGCCGCGAGAGAGCGTTGGCGCCTTGACCCAGCAGAGCCTGTATCGTCTCTGGACCCGGCTTCTGCGCAGGGTCGTATGGACGGAGGGGCAGCTGGAGCAATCTTTCTTTCCTTGACGCCGCCAGGGTGGCGCGTGAGCATTGCTTTCCACACCTGCTTCTCGTGTGCGGATACCTCAGCATGTCTGAATGGTACTCGCAACCGGTGCGATGGTCAGGTGCGCGCTGCTATTCATGTGGAACCGTACGATGCCAGGTCTCACACCAGCACCGGATATGTTGCTCTTCTTCAGCCTGCCCGCCCTCACTGCTCGATCCCAACGTCCGACGATATATCTCATCTCGTTCGTCCCGTCCCGCAATCCCAGCAGCTAGCCCGTGGACTGGGTGTTGCCGACCTCCACTCCGACCTTCTACGCCGCTGGCTCACACTGCCAAGCTGCGCCATCTTCGGCCAGCTACCCGATAGGAGGCCGCTCTTTCTCGAATAGCGCTCGTATCTTCCTATGCTCCTCTAATCGCCGAGGCGCGGTGAATCGGTTCGGCTAGAGCTGTGAAGAAGAGGCAGGGACGCGGGGAGGTGCGGTGATGGCAACAGTGGGGAGCGGGCGTGACGGGCGCGACGAGGCTGTGGGTGAGGACGGAGACGATCGGGGAGGATGGAGGAGGAGCTACAACCTCAGGCTGCACTGGCTCGGGGATGTTGCCTGAGGCTGAACACACCACTCCGAAATCCGGGGTCAGCGCGTCGAGACATAACATGGATACGCGTCTCGCCACCGGCACCGTCACTTTTCCAATATCGCACCGCACCGCGTCCATCACCCCCACCGTCACCCCCCACAATGACTGTGTCACGGAGCGGCACACCGGACCGCCGTCCCAAGAACCGCGACGTGGAATGGCCGCAGCGTGATATGACTTCGGTGAAGCGCAGGAACACGCCCAAGGTGGGTAACGTGAAGCGGGAGCACGCGCCGAGGCGGAGCCAGCGCCCGAGCAACGAAGACGGTGACGCAGACGCCATGTCCGTTGATGCCGAGCGCGACGGCAATGCGGATCACAATGCTCATCTACTGACGTCCATGGCCCTCGCCCACATGATCATCGACCACCCCAGTCATGAAATATACCACCGGCATGTGGCTGCGCTGCTGAAATCCTGCGGCCCGGGCTATGGCACTCCCCTCCAGCTTCAACAGCTGGTCCACCGCCTGGATGCCATTGCGGATGAATTTGAAGTGCCAGACGAGAACGCTGATCGAGCCGTGGCCGCGCTCGCCCGCGCATGGTGCGACCGCGCCGCTACGATCGTCCGTGAGCTGGCTGCCGGGCAGAGTACGCCTGCGGAGATCGCTGCTGCCGGGCGCACTTCGGAACAGCATGTTGCGGGAGTCAACCAACACCGCTCCTTACAGCCCGTCCAAGGCAACCTCGGTGGACAAGCCGGAACCCGGACGATGCAACCCGCAGATGGGGAGGCTTCCCGATACTCTGGCGGGCTTACAGTCTCTGAGCAGCCCCTGCTCCCACTGACCTACGCTCCATACTCCAAGGTACTGCAGTACCCGTTACGAATGCCACGGCCGCACAGTCTGGGAGTCTCGACCTGGACAGGATTGCGAAAGGTCTGGATGTGTACTGGCACATGGATCGCCTAGGCGACAGCCCCAAGCAAGCCGCCCTGGCGATCTTGTCGGAGTTGTTCAAAAATGGCCGGGATATTTTCTTGGTGAATGAGATCGCACAAGGTGAGTTGCAGGCTCACCAGCACGGCATACCGCTCGACCTGAGGAGGCTGTCCGAGCAAGCTGCATCGGCGTGGAACTATCTGCGGCCGTCACCAAGGACGAAGCTCGAGACTCGCTTCCGCTGCCTAATGGGTGGCGATCTGAGGATGCTCGCAAACCCGGAGTGCGACGATACCCGGAAGAGGTTGAAGCAGGAGTACGGCCAGACTCGCCCCGCACTATCTCACCAGGAAACCGGCCTTGGCTCCCGCCATGGGAGTGTCCACGGCCAGCTCCCGCAACCAGGAATCGCAGGTGGGTTAGGCGGTGCTGGTTCAATGCCAACTTCGCATATCCAGGACCACCCTTGCTGGTCCCAATCAAATCGGAAGCACCGAGCTCTCCTTCGCTCGACGCCCCTCCTCAAACACCTTTGGACACTAAGGCGCCTCCGCTTGCCAACCTCGGAAGAGCTAGCGATGCAGAAGTTGGAGTCGTCGTCAAGATCACGGGTCATAGGAAGCCGAAAACAATGAAAAAGTTATGCTCTGCTGCGTTGAAGAACAAGTACGGCTACGTTTCGGTCGAGAGGTATGGCCAGGATGAGAACATGTGGCTCGTTCGTCTCCGTTCCGCCGAGGACGCCGACCGGATTGCTCAGCACAGCGTGGATCTGATTCCGTGGCAGATCGGGCCGCTGCGGATCTGGCGTAATGGAGTGCTGCTGGATCTCCCCTCTACCTCCGAAGGACTCCGAAGGAGCCAGCCTTCCGCCGGTGCCGTCCGTGAGAGACGTGCAAGACAGCCAGGTCTTCATCGCGGGCAAGCATGAACGCATACGCACCGCAGACATCATCGTTGCCCTGGGCCGATTCACCAAAGCTCCCTTCGCCTTGCAAGAGACAGAGGACAGCATGATCGTGGTTGTCACCTTCGACCGCCCATACAATTCGCCCCATTTCACTCTGAAGATTGGGAGCTTCTCCCTCGAGCGGTTCGTCGAGTTCTCTCCGGCGAAGACCGTGCAATGTGGTCGCTGCCATGCAATGCACCCGGACTTGCTGGACTGTCGGCCCTTGACGGTGGCACCGGCGCCTTTCATCAATGTGCCCAACTATCTCAGGGTGGTGCCACTGGCTGTTTAGGCGCTTGGGGGAAGGATCGGGTCGCCTCACTGCTGCATCGTTTGCTCGTCTAACGCTTCGAGGGAGATCGCGGGAGATCGAATGGTACGTTTACGTTACGAGCGAAGGAAAAAGCAGAGATAACGCAGGCGGTCCGGCTAGCTTGCGTCGTTACTGGGTCGAAGGGGTACGCCCGGTAAGCTTGCCGTCATTCTAGACGAGCAATGTCTTTGCCACTAACAAAGGGCAGGCTATGGAGGGCCTTTCGGGCGTTTGTTCTTGACCGGCACCCCCGACGGTGCTGACTTTTTCAAGCGCCGCAGCGCAGAAGGAACATGAGATTGTGCGAGTTCGGTATCGTGGTTGGCTGGGCGTTGCTTGATGCTGACACGCGAACAGAGACGAGGCGGCAGCGGGTGTTGTACACAGTATGCATACAGCGGGTACTGTACACAATGTACATATGAGCTCTGACCGGTTTCCACTGATCCGCACGTGCGTCCCGCGTGCCTCTCACGCATGTGCGGCGTCAATATAAATTATGAACATGCATTTTGATTTCTTGCCCATCGCCCATGCTCTGTTCGATCGTCTCACCACTCACTGATTTGTAGACCTAGGTAATCTACATGGGCTTCTGAGATACGCTCCATTCTTCCATGGCTAGCAGACGCACGGTCGAGAAGCTGCCCACTGACTATCCCACACAACAGCCTTGGCCGAGCACCCGACCTTGAGGCTTTGTAACCTCGGAAGGTACTTACAAGTAGCTCGGCTTCTCCGCGAGGCCATCGGGGTGAAGTCCAACATATCACCGGATGCAGGGGCTGGCTGTACTGTGCCGATGATGTGCAGAGCGGAGGAGAACGACAATGAGGTGACGGCATGACGCCACTTGAGACGACTGAGCGGCGGATACAATTGGCGGAGGTGGTACGCCTGCGTAGCGGCCGCAGAATCTAATCCACCATTGCAAACGAAGACACACAATCTTTACCACCCGACAACCTCCCAAAACCCATCCCCCAGCCCTCCACCCCCCACAACCTCCTACCGCACTCACCCCTTCCCCTCCCAGCCCCCCGCCGGACACACCCTCCCCGCCATCTCCCGCCACACCCCAAACTGCCCCGCCAGCACGGGATGCGCGTCCGGCCGCGCCGCCCGCACTTCCGAGGGCAGCTTCATCCACGGCTTCCCCTGCGCGGTGAAGTGGATGACGGCCGCGGCGTCCTGCAGGCGGTAGAGCTCGAGGGTGAGGGGGTGGGAGGCGGGGAACCGCGGATGGGTCATGGGTTTGATTGGGGGTGGTGGTGGTGGTGGTGGTGGTGGCGGTGTTTCTGGTTTGGGGAAGACGGAAGGGGAGCCTAGGAGGTGGGGTGGGAGGGCTGGGCGGGCTGAAGGGAGGAGTGGGACGGCTGTTAATGGGTGTGGAGGTTTTGAGGGGGCTGCTGCGTCTTCGGAGGCTCGGAGATACGACATGTTGGGGTTGACACCCTTCGGAAGAGCTTCATCGTTTCCACGCGTCGAGATCCCAGCCTTCGCAAGCTCGTTCCACATCTCCACCGTCGTCATATTCAGCCGACTAAGTGGATGATACCACCGCGGCAGATTCCAATCCTCCCAGTGACTGTTGAGCGTCACATACTCCCCACTCAGCATCATCACCGAGTCGCCCAGCAGATCATTGATGAGATCCATATCGAATTTATGAAACTCCACTTTATCCAGCGCGGACTTCACCGTCCTCCACAGCCGGTCGGAGAGATTGATCATGAGGAAGGTGCTGGCCAGGAAGTCTTTTGCCAGCCAATACGCGCGCGGAGCGGCCAGGTCGACGGCGGGGAGTCCGGTGAAGAGGTGGTCGAGGTTGCGGAGGATGAGCTGGTCGGAGTCGAAGGCCAGGACGCGCTTGAGGGTGGGATCGATCAGCTGCATCTTGAAGGCGAGGAGCTTCAGCATGCAGTCTTGGTAGTAGCCGGCGGCTGGGTTCTTGAGCGCGGGTGCCTGCTCGACGTGGACGGTGGCGTTCGCGGTTCTGAATGCGGCCATGTATGGTTCGGTGACGTCCGAGGAAGCGAGGACGTGGATGGGCAGGGTGGAGTTGAGGAGGTTGCGTAGCCGGTGGATGTTGACGAGCACCGAGCAGGCGTACGGGTCGGAGGTGGCGTAGAAGACGTAGGCATAGCCGGTCGCTCCTGCTGCGGTATCATCTCCCGTACTCTGTTTCACCTGCTCCAATTCAGCCGCCGTGCTGTTGACAATCCTCCTAAGCTCCAACTCGGCTTGTTTCTCTTTCTCCAACTCCGCCGTTGTGAGTGCCAATGCCTGCCGGAGACGGCTGTTCTCGGCGAGCAGCACCTCCGTGGCGTTGTAGGGGTTCTCGGGGGTGCGCCATCGGAAGGAGGTCCACTCGTAGGCTCGGAGATGAGGCGCGCTGAACCAGAGGAGGGCGGCGGTGCAGAGGAGGAGGGCGCCAACGGCGAGGTGGCTCTGCGACCGGCGCATCCTCGAGAAGATGCGCGTATCTGGGTGTTGTAGAGCATGACAAGGTGAATTTCACTGACGAGATCGCGCCTCGCGTCCGCGACGCAAGGGGTGGATGGCATCAGGGCGCAAGACCACGTCCAGCCATACCGCAGTCGACCCCCGAGGTGGAGGCGCTATCCTGAGGCAGAGAGACGGTATGCACAACGCTTGAACAGTCTCTTGCGGCGCAGTGTCCGTCCGTGCAGGTGGAGGGGGCGGAGGAGGGGGCGGAGGAAGAGGAGGAGGAGCATGGAGGGCTGGCGCCTTGCCCGCGCCCGCTGTCGACACTGCGCCTGAGCATCCACCCCTGTCGCATTGAGCTCTCGACTCCGGTCGCTCTCGTCGCCGCTGCTCTTGTCACTCCTGTAGCCGCCAGATCTGCTGGGAGGTATACCGCGGCGAGAGCGAGCCGGGCCAGCCATGACCTCACCGCGATCCCGGGGCCGCCACGAGCACAGGTACAAGATACACGAGACACGAGACATGCAACGCGCGTGGCACGGGAGGCTGCTGGGAGGTGGAGCGTGGGTGTGCTCCGTCACCACGCATGGCAGGATTCGTGCGGACGTTGCGGGGAACCGGGGAAGTGAGGAGGAGGGTCCGAAGGATGCAACCAGGATTCCGGCGCGAGATGGCTGAACGCCTACGAGGCTGCTGGGAATCACAACGCACACCCGCGGTGGCCTGCGAGAGGTAAGAGGGGATGGTGGGTGAGCAGCACATTCGCTCCTTCCTGCCTTTCGTTGACCCAGCGCATGGCAGGTGCGATGAACCCCACATGCGGCCGCGGGGGAGCGCGCACGCGACTTGGCGTCGGGTCACGGCAGCGCTTCGGGAGGTCAGCCGAGTCGGCCGCGTCCGCCGAGGGGCCAAGAGATGCCTGAGGAGGGTGGCTTGGCGGCATCATCGTGCAGAGCTTGGGAATCCTCGTGCTCCGCCGCTCCACTTCGCGAGGACGAGACGATTCTCACCTTCTCGCTCCATCTCAGATCTCTTCTCTCTCTTCCACTCGCACATCCTTCCGTGTACATTCCCACCTCGCATGGCTGATAGACCATAGAACAACACACGTAGACGCCCACCCGCGCGCACCCATCCCACCCCATCCCACCCCATCCACCCCACCACCACCACCA
>NAJQ01000134.1:37177-52861 GCA_005059865.1 Friedmanniomyces simplex
TGCCGTCATTCTAGACTAGCAATGTCTTTGCCACTAACAAAGGGCAGGCTATGGAGGGCCTTTCGGGCGTTTGTTCTTGACCGGCACCCCCGACGGTGCTGACTTTTTCAAGCGCCGCAGCGCAGAAGGAACATGAGATTGTGCGAGTACGGTATCGTGGTTGGCTGGGCGTTGCTTGATGCTGACACGCGAACAGAGACGAGGCGGCAGCGGGTGTTGTACACAGTATGCATACAGCGGGTACTGTACACAGTGTACATATGAGCTCTGACCGGTTTCCACTGATCCGCACCTGCGTCCCGCGTGCCTCTCACGCATGTGCGGCGTCAATATAAATTATGAACATGCATTTTGGTTTCTTGCCCATCGCCCATGCTCTGTTCGATCGTCTCACCGCTTACTGATTTGTAGACCTAGGTGATCTACATGGGCTTCTGAGATACGCTCCATCCTTCCATGGCTAGCAGACGCACGGTCGAGAAGCTGCCCACTGACTATCCCACAGAACAGCCTTGGCCGAGCACCCGACCTTGAGGCCTTGTAACCTCGGAAAGTACTTACAAGTAGCTCGGCTTCTCCGCGAGGCCATCGGGGTGAAGTCCAACATATCACCGGATGCAGGGGCTACTGTACTGTGCCGATAATGTGCAGAGCGGAGGAGAACGACAATGGCGTGACGGCATGACGCCACTTGAGACGACTGAGCGGCGGATACAATTGGCGGAGGCGGTACGCCTGCGTAGCGGCCGCAGAATCTAATCCACGTTTGCAAACGAAGACACACAATCTTTACCACCCTACAACCTCCCAAAACCCATCCCCCAGCCCTCCGCCCCCCACAACCTCCTACCGCACTCACCCCTTCCCCTCCCAGCCCCCCGCCGGACACACCCTCCCCGCCATCTCCCGCCACACCCCAAACTGCCCCGCCAGCACGGGATGCGCGTCCGGCCTCGCCGCCCGCACGTCTGAGGGCACCTTCATCCACGGCTTCCCCTGCGCGGTGAAGTGGATGACAGCCGCGGCGTCCTGCAGGCGGTAGAGCTCGAGGGTGAGGGGGTGGGAGGCGGGGAAGCGCGGATGGGTCATGGGTTCGATTGGGGGTGGTGGTGGTGGTGGCGGTGTTTCTGGTTTGGGGAAGGCGGAAGGGGAGCCTAGGAGGTGGGGTGGGAGGGCTGGGCGGGCTGATGGGAGGAGTGGGACGGCTGTTAATGGGTGTGGAGGTTTTGAGGGGGGTGCTGCGTCTTCGGAGGCTCGGAGATACGACGTGTTGGGGTTGACACCCTTCGGAAGAGCTTCATCGTTCCCACGTTTCGAGATCCCAGCCTGCGCAAGCTCGTTCCACATCTCCACCGTCGTCATATTTAGCCGACTAAGCGGATGATACCACCGCGGCAGATTCCAGTCCTCCCAGTGACTATTCAGCGTCACATACTCGCCACTCAGCATCATGACCGAATCGCCCAGCAGATCATTGATGAGATCCATATCGAATTTATTAAACTCCACTTTATCCAGCGCGGACTTCACGGTCCTCCACAGCCGGTCGGAGAGATTGATCATGAGGAAGGTGCTGGCCAGGAAGTCTTTGGCGAGCCAGTACGCGCGAGGGGCGGCCAGGTCGACGGCGGGGAGTCCGGTGAAGAGGTGGTCGAGGTTGCGGAGGATGAGCTGGTCGGAGTCGAAGGCTAGGACGCGCTTGAGGGTGGGGTCGAGGAGCTGCATTTTGAAGGCGAGGAGCTTGAGCATGCAGTCTTGGTAGTAGCCGGCGGCCGGGTTCTTGAGAGCGGGTGCCTGTTCGACGTGGACGGTGGCGTTCGCGGTTCTAAATGCGGCCATGTATGGTTCGGTGACGTCCGAGGAAGCGAGGACGTGGATGGGCAGGGTGGAGTTGAGGAGGTTGCGTAGGCAGTGGATATTGACCAGGACCGAGCAGGCGTACGGATCGGATGTAGCGTAGAAGACGTAGGCGTGGCCGGTCGCTCCTGCCGCGGTACCATCTCCCGTACTCTGTTTCACCTGCTCCAACTGTGTCGCCGTGCTGTTGACCATCCTCCTAAGCTCCGACTCGGCCAACTTCTCTTTCTCCAACTCCGCCGTTGTGAGCGCCAACGCCTGCAGGAGACGCCTGTTCTCGGCGAGCAGCACCTCCGTGGCGTTGTATGAGTCCTCTCCAGTGCGCCATCGGAGGGATGTCCAATCGTAGGCTCGGAGAGGAGGCGCGCTGAACCGGAGGAGAGCGGCGGTGCAGATGAGGAAGGCGCCAACGGCGAGGTGGCTCTGCGACCAGCGCATCCTCCAGAAGATGCGCGTGTCTGGGGATTGGATAGAATGACGGAGTGGACTTCACTTACCGGCTTAGAGAGATGTGGTCGCGGCTCGCGTCCGCGACGCAAGGGGTGGATGGCAACGTGCGCCATTCCACACGTTCAGAGAGCCGCACCGCAGTCGACCCCGAGATGAACGCGCTGTCCTGAGGCAGAGAGACGGCATTAACAAATCTTGAATGGCCTCTTGCGGCGCAGTGGTCCGTCTGTGCAGGCGGAGGGGGCGGAGGAGGGGGCGGAGGAGGAGGAGGAGGAGGTGGTGGAGGATGAAGTGCTGGCGCCTCGCCCGCGCCCGCTGTCGATACCGCGCCTTCGGGATAGCCACCATCCCAGCCTCATGAGTATCCGCCATGATCTCACCGCAATCTCGGGGCCGCCATGTGTACACGATACAGGACATGTCACCCGCGTGGCACGGGAGACTGCTGGTAAGCGGAGCGTGGGTGTGCTCCGTCACCACGCATGGCAGGATTTGTGCGGCGTTGCGGGGGACCGGGGAAGTGAGGAGGAAGGTCCGAAGGATGCAACCAGGATTCGGGCGCGAGAGAATCACAAAGCCCACCCGCGGTAACCTGCGAGAGGTAAGAGGGGATGCCCTTGATGGTGGGTGAGCAGCACATTCGCCCCTTCCTGTCTCTCGTTGACGGCGACGAGCGCGTAGCAGGTGCGATGAGCCCACATGTGGCCGCGGAGGAGCGCGCACGCGACTTGGCGTCGGGTCACGGCAGCGCTTCGGAAGGTCAGCCGAGTCGGCCGCGTCCGCCAGGGGCCCAGAGATGCCTGAGGAAGGTGGCTTGGCGGCATCATCGTGCAGAGCTTGGGAATCCTCGTGCTCCGCCGCTCCGCCGCTCCACTCACTTTCTCCCTCCATCTCATACCTCTTCTCTCTTCCACGCCCACATACTTCTTCTACCCGTATTCTCACTTCGCATGGCCCATAGATCATAGAACAGCAGATCTAGACGCCCACCCCCGCCCACCCAACCCACCCCCATCCCCCCCCAACCACCATGGCGGACCGCCCGCACGCGCCAGAGGCCGTGGAGGAGCCGCTGCAAGTCAGCCAGTCCGCCGATATGGACGAACTGAACGAGAAGCTCACGGAGAGGGAGACCGAGGACGAATACAACAACTCCGCCGCCGCCGCACCGCCCGCCGGCAATGCGAACCGCGACCCGGAGAAGCAGGCCAAGATGGAGAAGCTGGGCACCAACGACAAGTACGAGATCACGGAGGACGACTGCTACGACGAGCTGGGCTACTCCTTCTCCAACAAGAAGAAGTGGTACATCCTCACCATCATCTTCATCGTCCAGGTCTCCATGAACTTCAACACCTCCCTCTACGGCAACGCCCTCGGTGGCATCTCCAAGGAGTTTAACGTTAGCGAGCAGGCCGCCCGGGTGGGTGCTGCCATCTTTTTGATCTTGTACGCCTTTGGCTGTGAGCTTTGGGTGAGTCATCATCACAATCAACTTGACATGCACCGCCCACTGACATCCCGCGCAGGCTCCCTGGTCGGAGGAGTTCGGTCGTTGGCCCATCCTCCAGCTCTCACTCGGCCTTGTCAACCTCTGGCAGATCCCCGTGGCCATCGCGCCCAACTTCGGCACCATCATCGGCTTCCGCGCCCTCGGCGGTCTTTCCTCGGCAGGTGGCTCCGTCACGCTGGGCATGATTGCGGATCTGTGGGAGGCGGACAAGCAGCAGTACGCCGTCGCATTCGTCGTCTTCTCGTCAGTTGGCGGGTCGATCCTAGGTCCGGTGGTCGGCGGTTTCGTTGAAGCCTTCCTGCCATGGCGGTATGTTGGGAGCGTCCCTTCTTGCATCCACCATACTGATTCTTCTCAGATGGAACATCTGGATCCAGCTCATCTTCGGCGGCGCCATCCAGCTCGTCCACTTCTTCACCGTCCCCGAAACCCGCACCACCATCATGATGAACAAGATCGCGAAGAAGCGGAGAAAGGAGGGCAACCCGAACATCTGGGGCCCGGACGAGCTCGTGCCCTTCAAGGACCGCTTCTCCGCCAAGGAGATCATCATCACCTGGATCCGCCCGTTCAAGATGTTCGTCACGGAGCCCATCGTGCTCGTCCTCTCGCTCCTCTCCGGCTTCTCCGACGCCCTGATCTTCATGTTCATCCAGTCCTTCACCCTCGTCTACGTGCAATGGAACTTCAGCACCGTCGCCACCGGGCTGGCCTTCATCCCCATCGGCGTCGGCTACTTCATCGCCTGGGGCCTCTTCATCCCCGCCATCCGCCGCAACATCAAAGAACGCGAGCAGCACCCGGACAGCGAGAAGGCGCAGTACGAGTCCCGCCTCTGGTTCCTCCTTTGGACCGCCCCCTGCCTCCCCATCGGCCTCATTGGCTTCGCTTGGACGATCCAGGGCCCGCCCATCCACTGGATCGGCTCCATGATCTTCGCCGCCATCATCGGCATCGCCAACTACTCCATCTACATGGCCACCATCGACTACATGATCTGCGCCTACGGCCCGTACTCCGCTTCGGCCACGGGTGGCAACGGCTGGTCCCGCGATTTTCTGGCGGGCGTGCTGACCGTCCCGGCGACGCCCTTCTTCACCAACATCGGCAAGAGCAGCGGCAAGAATCTGGAGTACGCCTGTACGATCCTGGCATGCATCGCGTTGGTGCTGGTGATGGCCGTGTACGCCATCTATTACTGGGGCCCCACCCTCCGCAAACGCTCGCCCTTCGCGCAGCAGCTGCAATCCGCCCGGATGGAGGAAGGTGGTCGTCGCGTGAGCGTGGTCAACGTCGAGGCGTACGGCAGGCGCGCGAGTAGGTCTCCCCAGGCAAACTCCCACTGCATCCTGCTAACCGTGTATTCTTCTTGCAGGCGCCTTCTCCCAAACCTCCGAGCGCCGGAGATCCCAGGCGGCTCCGCGCCCGGGCGCCGGCGAGCGGAAATTCAGCCAGCAGCAGCGGTTTTTCGGGGAGAATCGGGTCACTCCCCGTGGGACGCCGAGGGGCACGCCGCATGCGTCCAGGGCGAACAGTTTGGTGGCGGAGGGGCGGAAGGCGCAGTAAGGTAAGGCGGAATGCTCGGAAAGGCCTTACGAGGTCCGGGGCAATTCGAAGGACAGGCAAGGTTATAGTGGATGTACACTGTGAGGGCGTTTGGACAAATGTGCTGTTTTTGGGTTCTTGATCGAGAGATGAATGTGCTTCGCGGGGGTAATGTACAATACCCCATTCGCCGTGCTTGGTCGCTGAGAGTATGAGTACGAGTACGAGTAATCGACGCGGTGCTCCCGAACGCTGTAGGTTGCGAGGTCAGCAGCGGCAGTTAATTAATTTCAGCGAAGGGTATACGAATACATATGTACAGCATGTTACATATCGTGGCTAGATTCCACCCGAGAGCTAGGTATGTTCAACTTTTGAGAAGGGATGGCGAGAGTCTAGTCTATAATTTTGGTGAGCGCGTTCGATACGGAATAGATTACAGCCAGATGCATGTGCTCGGTACATGTATTCCTCAGCCAGCCCATCCTTCCCATCCCGTCCTTCCCATCCCGAGCCCTCCCATCCATCCCATACCCAGCCAACCGAAAGCCCACACAAAAGAGATAGCACCCACACCCCTCAGAACGTGGAGCGTCGAAGAGCTTGTGCCGGTGAACGTGTTGTAGCCGTGTCGCTCCAGCGTGTTGTGGGAGAGTAGGGAACGTATCGTCCTGCGAGCCCAGCGTCGCAGGTGGTGCGTCTTTTCACGCTCGGCGGTCAAGGTTGATGGCGATTTCCCATGTCGCAGGAAAAGTCGTTCGTCTGCGGTAGTCTCTCCCGATATCTCGTCGATGCCTTGGTGAGCGTGGGACCCCGTCCGCGACAAGTCACTCCAGCTTGTCCCTCGCTCGGCCGTGCTGCGCCTGCTGCTTGGGCGCTCAGCACACGGCTTCCAGCTCGTCATCGTCGGTGTCCCGTTCGCCATCATCCGCATCGTCCACGCCGTGTATATTGTCTCGCTCGTCCACAAGCTCCTCGTGGTCATCCCCAGAGTCGTCATCATCTTCCTCCTCCTCCTCATCCTCCTCATCCTCCTCGTCGGCCGGTGACGCCATACCATACTGCCGCTCCCGTAACCCCCTCGCCAGCTCCTCAAGCCGCTCCACGCCCGGCTCACCGCAGAGACCGCGCACATCGTCCTCAATGCGCGCCAGCCATGTCTCCAGCTTCTCCCAATCCAACTCCCCGCCATCCCAGCTCAAGGTAGCGGAGAGCCCCGAACTCGTGACGGGATACTCGCCCGGCGGCCTCCCATGACAGTACTGCAGCCCATTCCACGCCACCGCCTCCGCCAACTTGAGCATGAGATATTGGCACACATGCGTCAACCGGCTGGCCTCCTCCTTGCTCACCTCATACTTGTCCCTCAGCGCTCGTAGCCTGCTGCAGAGGTGCTTGTTGCCGGTCCGCAGGCGGAGAAGGTGCGCCCGGGTCTCGATGTCCCGCTCGCGCAGTCGCGCGTTCTCCCGCTCCAAGTCGGCGAGCTTCCCCTGCGCACGGCGCTCATTCTCTTCGTGTTCGACGGCGGGGATGGAGTAGAGGCCCCCACGAGCGGCGCGGAGCCGCGATCGCTTCGCTTCGTGGGCTTTGAGCTTGTAGCCCAATCGTAGGCCGGTGGCGAGTTGCTTCGTACCGTGTTCGCGGCGTGCGAGGCGGTGGCGGAGCTTCTCGAGGGCGGAAAGGCGGAAGGCGTCGCCGGTGTTGGTGGAGCGGCGGGCGGAGGTGGGGAGGGCGAGAGAGATGGTCTTGGAGTTGGCCATGGTAGCGCGAGAGAGGGAGATGGAGTGAAGTGAGGTGTGAATGAGGTGCAGACGGGCTCAATGCTTGGCTTTTTGAGGATGGGGTGTCATCGCGAAAGCGACACGCTAACGGCCAGCCGAGGCTCGTTCATCTATGTCCTGCCACCTCACCTCGTCTCGCCACGTCATCCACCATCTCATCTAACCCGAACACCCGCCGTCTCGGACACGAGCGACGCAGAAAGGAGATGACACTCTTGGATGATGTTGCCTCGGCCGAGGAGACGACGCTGGAAAGTACGGCGGAGGAGGAAGGAGACGATGTGGCCGGCCAACATCACATCACCATGCATCCCATTGAGGCCTCGACGCAACCTTCTTGGACGTGGTGTGGAGACGCCTCATGTGAGCTTTCCATTGCAACGACGTCGCTACGGCAAGGATTACGGGTATGGCACGGGATGAACACCCATGCTCCCACGCCAATGTCATCTGCACAATCCTCGGCTTTCACCTCCACCGTTCCCGCCAAACTGGTCCCTCCTGAGCATCTCCCGTTGTAGGCGCTCCTCCACCTTCCGCAGACGCAGGTGAACTCGGCCCTCACCACCCGCTCGGCCTGGAGCAAACTGTACAGTCGGGTGTCGCTCAGCATCTTCTCCTGTCCGACTAAAAGGCCACTAGACACGCACTCGCCCGCGCTGTCCAGGGCCCTCATCGTGAGCCTGTCTATGTCGAGCTCCAAGTGCATGAAGTCCAGCTGGGTCCGGATGTCGTTGCGCCACCTGGCGTTGGTGTCGTACGCGCTTGGGTTGCGCACTGTGAGGGGCGCGCGTCCTTCGAACTCTGGGCGCAAGACAGCCTCCTTCCCCCTTAGGTTGCGCTCTGCCTCGAGATCAAGCTTGACGTACAGGACGCATTCCACAGGCTTGACCTTTGGACAGTTGTCGGTGTAATGTTCTCGTTGAGCTTCCTGACGGCCTCGATGCTACTCGTGGCGGCCGGCATCGTTGGAGACCGCCACCATTCTGGTGAATTGGTCGGGTGATGGAGTCGTTGTTGGTCAAAACCTTGGGCTAGAACGTCACTGTTGCAAGCAGCCGGCAGAAGCCGTAGACGGCAGATATATTCATTCATCTTGGGCGGTTTTATCGATGAGTGCCTTGCAAGAGGCGTTTAATGCGGGACAGGCGTCGCCGAGCCCTCAGGATGACTTGGAAGACCGTGGTCCCGTGAATCTGGTCTACCGAGAGTGTGGAGACACTGCAGAGGAACATTTCACCGACCGGAGCAAGGACCGGGGCTGGCGGGCTCCCCTTGGTTCGATAATTCCATTCCAGGCCGTGCTGTTGGGCCTTGCTCTTCAAATTTGTCGAAAAGACATCGCGCTCTTTTGCAGCCAAACGGTGCCAGAGAACGGGGACTGCCACTAATCTTCGCTGTTGTGCTTGAGCGCTTATTTGGACGTCCTGCCGGAATACTGCGTCATAATCGGGCTGAGGTCTAGCTCCATCTTTTCGTCATCCCCCGCGCCCGGTAACTGTGCTTGCTTGCAGAAGAGTCGCGAATGGATGCAAGCCAATCGAAATACGGCGCCTACTTGGCAACAACTCCGTAGTCTCTTATGCGAGCGGCACTGTCTCGGGCGAACTTGGTCAGTTTGCTGGACTAACCGGCGCAGCACGTCCAGCCCTTCGTCCTTCCGAGTGCGCAGCTTGTTCAAGGCAGCCGTATGCTGCATCTGGGGCTCTGCAAGCTGCAACCCGGCAGCCTCGTCGGCGTCGCGCCTGGCGTGATCGGCTTGCTGAACCGCATGGCAGTACTTTTGCCGGAGAGCTAAGAGCTTCGACTCGATGACCCGATCGGAGGCAGACTTCACCTGGATGGCCTTACGCTTATATTCGGTAGCCAAGCTGGCCAAATTGCGACTTGAATGCAGCAAGGCCAGCTGATGTTGATGTGTCGTCTTGATTTTCACGTGCGGCGTAGGGTATTGTTCGGTGGCCCGATGGTGGTGCGTCTCAGCATCAGCAAAAGCTCGCTGCAGCTGCTCAAAGGACAGCAGAGTTGTCCCGTCCCAACGGAGCCTTAGAGGGCTTGACCAATATATTGCAGATTGCTCCCCGTGTTCGTGACGCGCTAGTTCCGCCATCGTTGGGTAACTCGCCCAACTTTAACCTCAATGCATCCAAGACGAGCTGCTCCGAAAAGCACCTCCGTCCTACCGCAGTCAGGCCTTGCCTTCATGGCGCTTTGATGTTGCGGGCTTCGGCTTCTTTCGCACATGCGAGTTTGCCACGATGAAGGCGTTGAGTATGCTGATGTTGTGCAGCTCTCCGGTATTCCGAGCCATGGAAGCTTCCATCTTCGATATGCTGGTGGGTCCGGAGAAAGACAGAGTCGATGCCTGAAGAAGCTAGATTCGCTCCCATGTTCGAAAGAGGGCGCACGCTGCCGCTCTAAGGTCTCGCTCATTCCAGGGAGGGTGTACAATGGAAGCTCCTAAGACGTCAAAGCGGCATCTTGGGCGTAGCAAGCACCTCTCGTAGTAGATATAGGCGAGAGAGTGGCTTGCCCTGGAGCAGATAGATCATCCTTATACCTACTCTCCACACCTCGGTACTCCTTCCAGATTCAACATACCTACATATACATGTATAGAGCTTCCCGCGGCTCGGCGCGAGACAGGCCGTCAACCAGGCTGACTTAGATGCGTACCTTCCTCATTGGTAACCTCACACTCGTAAGCGAATCAGCTCTGCATGACGCTGCTGTATATCTCCGACTGACATCACTAAGCCGTCACAACAGCTCTCACCTCCGATAAACAATCCTGCAGTACTTCAACCAGAGCACTAGCCTGAGGATGGGATACATCGGCCTGACCGCCCACAGCAAGAACGATCTCCGCGACCTCACCACCCTCCTGATCCTCCTCAGGTTCAGCACCGTTCGCTACCACGAAGGAGTCTAAGGGTCGGACGGACGCGACCCGGCAGCCGAGTCCGACTACAGCTTCAGTGCCCGGGGCGGGAAGCCACCGCCGGTGCTGCGCGCATTGCGCAAGATGGCCATCTGCACGGCCTCCTCCCGTCTCGCCCGTTGGGACGTCTACCTCGAGACGCACATGAGGCTGGACACCCGGGTGGAGAGCATCAAGGAGTGGCGGAACGCGCAGCTCTCCGCGGACCAGGTCCTCGAGATCACCGGGTTCAAGGTGAACCCCAAGGGGCGGCCACGCCCGTCTCGGATCGAACGCCTGCGGGCACTCGTCGAGAAGTCGCCCAAGCTCGAGGAGACGCTCCGGGATATGGAGTATGTCCTCCCGCACCCGGACCACCCGGCAACCCGCCTGAACAAGCTCCTCATCACCGAGGAGTACCCGCTCATCGCGTGGTACTGGGAGCTGGTCTTGAACTTCCTCCACATCGCCACCCAGACCCTCCACTCGGGGCTTGATCAGGACGAGCGCGCCCGCGTCGTGACGGAGTTCCGGAAGGGGCCCCGCGGTGGGGACCTGAACCATTTGAGTGTGTGCATCCTCATGTACACCAGAGGCGGGCTCACGGGCGGCGCGGTTGGAGCTTTATCGTCGGCGGAGGTGGAGGGCGATAAGGCTTTGCATGCCAAGGTAATATTTGGGCCCGGAGGCGATTATAATGTATATCTGTTACCCGTAATGGTCCCTCACTTGTACGCTACACGTATAGCCGGGTCGACAAGCTGCAGAGCGGAGTCTCGTCGACATCGTAGCAACAGTCATCTTGGGATGCAATCAGTTCTCTAAGAGCTAACCGGAGGGAAGGTCGCTTACCATCGATGTCTCATACTCCGGATAGAAGGTGCCTACTCTATGCTTTGGTACGTCAGCAGCACGACGAAACTGGTCTTGCCACCCTCACTCGTACGTCTACAGCAAGATCATGGTCGATAGGGAGCCAGGGGAATACAGGGACACGTCTGCCGTGCTAGACGAGTTGCAGCTGTTGCGCCTGGCGGCCTTCGCTACTGGTCCCCTTGTTGCATAGTCCCCATTCGGCTTGAGCAGGGTTGACCTGGACAGGCTCCACGGTCGTCTTTGCACAACGACGCTCAAGGAGGGCAACACCGGCTAAGCTGGTGTTGGCGAACAATGAAGCCCGGCATCGGCAGGCGGTGTACCACATGTCTCCGCCCCAGAGCCTCTCCCAGCCCCAACGAAGGCGGTGAACATGACTACAGCGTGGCCACTGCCGTACTACATGCGAGTATCAGGCGGCTAGCGCTATGAAATGTTGTGTTGAGAGCACCATGCTTCCACTCTGCCGATAGTCAGGTGACACAGTCAGGTGACTAAGCAGGTGAGAACCTTGCATCCGGTTCTCACGGCCCTGTAGATATCTTCCATATGCTTGTACACAGTCATTGAAGTGATCCCAATTACAACACGAAAGTATGATATGGCTTGGCAGCTGCATGCTTTGTAATCATCTCCGATAACTCCGCTGCATCAATCTTCGACTCGCTCTGGAGGACAAGCAAGGCTGCTCTTTCCACGATCAAGGACCAGCGAAGACAGCAACCCGTCCAACCCGTCACCATCTCCGCCCCGAAGATGTCTCTCCAACCGTGTTGCGTCAAAGGTTTCGAATGGGATGGCACCCCGGAAGGCAAGGCCATCCCCTTCCCGACATTCAGCAACCAAGCCTACGTGACCGGCTCCAACTCGGACGCCGCCGTGATGCTCATCACCGACGTCTTCGGCTGGGACTTCATCAACAACCGTCTCCTCGCGGATCACTTTGCTCGGGAGGCGAATGTGACGGTCTACATGCCGGATTTGTGAGCATACCAAACCTACCGTACATTCAGTCCACCAGACTCACCGTTCATGTGCAGCTTCAACGGCGACAGTCTCTCCAAAGACATTCTCAAGATGGACTTCCCAGACTGGGCCAAAAACGGCCTCGATATCCAGGCCTTCATCTCAAAGCACAGCCGTGATATCCGCGAGCCCGAGATCTTCGCCTGCGCCAGGAAACTCCGGTCCGAGTACAAGAAACTCGGCGCAAGCGGCTACTGCTACGGCGGCTGGGCTGTCTGCCGTCTGGGCGCCAAAGGCAACGACCTCGTCGACTGCATCAGCATGGGTCACCCGTCCATGCTCGTGGAAGCGGACCTGGACGGCGTCGCGGTGCCGATTCAGATTCTGGCGCCGGAGATCGACCCGGCGTATACTGACGAATTGAAGGAGCACACGTGGAAGACATTGCAGAAGAATGGGGTGGTGTTTGGGTATGAGCATTTCCCGGGGGTGGAGCATTCGTGCTTTACGAGGGGTGATCCGGGGAAGGCTGGCGAGCTGGAGGCGATGGTCAGGGGGAAGAGCGCGGCAGTGGGGTGGTTTCGACAGTGGTTGCATCCTGCTTGAAGGTTTACAATGCTGCCTGTTACTGAACCGTGGTGCTGCTCACAAACTATGTTTGCTTTGTCACTGTTCGGGCAACGTGTTCACTGGGTTCAGTGCGGCTTGCAGGAGTCTTTACACACTCGTACGTTGCCGAGGGGATGGTCGACCTCCGGCTGCTAGCTAGGTAAAGCATCGTGTCATGTCGGCAACCACCGCGGGAAAATGACCCACTTCCGTGAAGTCCCTTCAGGTCTTCTCGGATCTTCTCCGAGCTCACAGTGCCATCGTCCGAAACGCTCCTCCCAACTGTTGATCTTCTTCCCCAGAAATCTCGTGACCGAGGCCTCCGCCCCCCGATGGGCCCACCCCCAATGCTCCTTCACATCCGCGACCGCGCATTGATTGCACGTCTCCTTCTTCTCCGGCAGCATCTTCCGGACCCCCCGTCTTCTCGGATCTGGAGGGCCCGCCAGCCGTTTCTCCACGCTTGGCTTCACGAGTCTTGGCCTTGGCTGCTGCGCGCCTCTCGGCACTGGCCTTCGCCTTTGCCGCATGCTCCGCCAGCTGCTCGTCCCAGAAGAACTTGTCGTAACCCCCCTCATACTTGTCCATCCGTCCGCACTTCTCCCTCACCTCCATCAGCAGCACCCCGAGCAAGTTGGCGCCCCACTTGTCCCGGTGGGCCATCGCGTCCTCGGCGTGGAACCCGATGCCGCAGTTGCGGTCATGCGCGGCCGCCTCCACCAGCTCGTAGTCGCCGGTCTTCAACAGCCACTCGCGCATGTCGGCGTTCTGGGCGAACTTGAGGAAGAGCGCCCGACGGAGCACGAAATGAACGGTTGCCTCCCAGTAGACCTCCCACTGCTCGTGCCATTCCTTCGAGTGGTGGCTGTACGAGCGTCCGGCCGCAGCAATGGAGTTCGGGTTCAGGAGGCACAGGATGAGGTGCGGCATGTCCTCGTTGGTGATCTTCTGCTTCCAGTCGTTGCGTTTGACGTCGGCGGTGGCGAAGATCAGGGATTTGGCGTACTGGTACACCTGCTCCACGCAGTGGAAGGTGTGCTCCAGGTGCATCTTGGGGTCGTAGATCTTGCAGTGCGCGAAGTTGCTCAGGAACCACAGCGGGCCGCCCCAGTGCCGCATCGAGGAGTAGAAGAAGAGGGTGTTGGTGTTGGTCTTGCTGTCGGGCTTGCTCGGGTCCTTGTGGTGGAACTTGAAGGTGAGCCTGCGCGCGCCGGCCTCGGATCCGTCGCTGCCCATGGTCTTGCTCTTGCCCTTCGAAACGGCCTGCCCGTCCTTGATAGCAGGTGCCTTGGCGGTCTTTCCGGACTGAACCGAGGTCGCGCTACCGGTCTTGGCTTTCTTCTTCGGGGTTGCCGCAGCGTCTCCGCTGGCTGGGCGCTTTTGTGTAGAGAACAGCAGTTTGCCGGGTTCCCGGCCGGTCTCCGGCTCCACCGGTTCCTGAATCTCCTTCACCCCCCCGTTCGCCTTCTTTCTCTCATTGCTCGCTCTCTCCGCCTTGGCGCCGGCGACGTCTTGCCCACCCACGCTCCGGACCAGTTTCGAGGGTGGAGCCTCAGCAGATTGCGCCGGGCGCCTGGAAGGGGTGTCCATGGTGGGCTTTGGCGCTGAATAGGGGTCGGCCGCGGTGGCGCTACCGGTGATGTTCACGGGGTTCCGACTCAGGTAGCGAGCGCTCCCCGCAATTTGGATGACGGGGTGTTGTGATGGAGGAAGCTGCGAAGGAGCGGAGAACAAAACCGTGTAGATAGGTGGATGCTAGTGGCGGTGGCGTCACGTAGTTCTGACGGAGCGGAAGTGAGGCGTCAACCAATGTCGAGTGAGGGCGGTGGCCTCACTGGCGATGCTGGCGGAGCTTCACTACTGGCGGTGCGGCCGAGCTTCACTTGCGGCTTGCGGCGCTGTCGACCAGCCTTCACTTCTCAAGGGAAAGATTCGGGACATCCTCATCCTCGCCGCCCTGGTCTGGAGCAATGCCGGCCGCAGCCTCCAAACGGGTCCAGGACTGCACGAACTTCCGCTCGGCCCACGAGCTTCACAGGGTTTGCGAGGGGACCACAGCGACCCACCTCCCGGCACCGACAGCATGCTATGCGCACAACGAGGTCGCTCTGGACCTCACCTAATGGATGCCGCTTTCTAGCTGCTCATCCGTCGCCAGAGCTGCGCAGTCTCCACAGCGTCCTCCGATGACCGCCATGAGTGCTGAACTGTTGTTCAAAAGTGCTGCTTCACAGCGGTGCTCTGGGCCCCGGCATCCCCGTTCGCTGTGACTCCGTGAGCGGCCCTTTGCATCCCAAACCCGCCAACACACCCTCCATCGCTCCGCGCGGACGTCGACGGAAAGATTCGCCCTCTGTAACGAGCCACGCGCTCTCGTTCTTTTCGTCTTCCCATTATCTCCGGATCAACCTCCGGTTCTGGCAAACGAGCTTCGAGGAGAACGGGTGGCGGCGCAGAGACCTTGACTTTCCGCCTACTTTCCGATCGGAGGTACCGCGATAGCGTCGCTCGGCTCTGACCTACTTCGAAGAAGCGCGGAGTTTGCCCGAGACCTTTAATGAGCGTCACTGCAGCGTGACGGCCACTGCTGCAGGATAGGGATACCGGCGGCGCGCTCGAACCCGATCGTGAAGCGTCGCGCCCGCTTGTGGGTCGATAAACATGGCGGCATGCATTACAGACGCTGGCAGGTCTCGGGCACGTCCCGCTCACCCTCTCGTATACCTCGCTGCAGGCGCCATCCACGTCTTGGAGCCTGGATTACCGGGTGTGAACATGTTCATCGTGCGGAAGTCTTCTCCGCCGAACAGCGAAATCTTCTCCGCCCGGAAGTGATTAGCATACTGCTTGAAGTCCTGCTCAGTCACATAGCGAAGACCCGTCACCAAATAGGCGTCTGTGGCGTGCGTGGCGAAGAGGGCTGGATCGACGCGGTAGTTGCGCGGGTTCAGCAGCTTCGGAAGCGGCTGCAGCTCCAGAGCGAAGTATGGCTTGTCTGCGCTTCCGGATCGATAGCAATCCAGCAGTGCCAGAACGGTCTCGCCATCTAGGCCTGAGGTGTCGTTGACGAGAGGTAGAGGGATTTCGAGCCCTCGATTTGTCAGCTGGAAGGAGCCTGGCAGTAGTCCTGACAGCCTGCCGATTCGACCACAGTGTCCAAAGTCCGC